>CABFOP010106698.1:5287-20710 GCA_900683385.1 Anoplogaster cornuta | reverse complement strand
GAGTTAGTGTGGTGTCCCCTCCTTTTTAGTGCGAGTCCCCCCCCCCCACATTAAATGTAAGCTGTTATAGGGCCCAAAGGGGCTCAGCAGTCTATTTTCCAATGATGTTGTCAGCCATGTGGCTTACACCCCTGAGAGGTGAAGGTAATCAGCCTTTTCATCTCCAGAGGAAGAGGAGGGGCTCTGCCGAGGTCCTGCCTGGCTCCATATTTCCCTCAGCCATCCTTACAGTGTCAGAGGAAACCTTTACACTTTTTCTCCTGAATCTTTTATACTTGTGTCCTCTGATCATTAGTATATCAAGATGTTTTCCTCTAATAAATGTTTTTTTCTTATAGACGTGTACGTGTTGGAACGCTTACCACTTAATGTCTGTGTGGAAGGGAAAAGTTGACCTTCACCCTCAGCACTCCTGAGATTAATGGTGCAACAAAAGCCTTGTAAAAAGCCTGAAGATGGGTCTTTGAAGTCCGTCATGTAACAGTTCTTTGTTTTCTTAGTGGATTATCAGCATGAACTAACTAGGCATTATTTCACTCATATTGTGTCAAACTGGGACATTGAAGTGGTTCTGTTGTTTACCTTTTGGTTTCATCTCTTTGAAAAGCATCATTGGCAAAATATCATATCAAAGTGGGTGATAACAAGAATCTCCTATAGTATCAATTTCAGATGTACCAAACGACTGAAGAATCTAGGCTCCTATTTGTGCTGTGAATGTATGAATGTGTTTTATGTGAATGAACACGGAAGCAGCATTTAGGCATTAAGATCAAAACCCAGTTCAGGAGAAAAGATCAAAACCCTTATTAAAGAACAAATTTCCTATAAGGCTTTGAAACTCTCTCTCTCTCTCTTCCGAGGGCAGATCCACGTTCCTTTTGTGTAGGTGTTGAAACAATCGCTCTGTTCCGTGCACCTCCCTAGAATAGCAGACATACAGGGCTTGTAAGAAAATTAGTCAATTTAATTTCCTTGAGTAATGAAAATGTCATGCACCATTTAATAAAACTCCCAGGAAAAAAGTCGGCGTTTCGCACACTGGAGATAGCCATGCAGGGCCCCGCGGATTTGAAAGTTCGACAGTTGCCCCTTTTGATGTTTTCTCTGAGTTTTGTTTCTTTTTTCTTGATGTGATTTCAAATTAATCTCAACAGCTTGGATGTAAATATGAAAATGAGAGTTGTTTGGTCTCCCCCACACCCCCCTCCCCCTACACACACACACAACCCAGAGCACTGCTGGCTGAGGTAACCGATATCTCTTTCCCCTTTAAACTGCAAATTATTTTACGTTTATGAGTTTGTCTCATCTTCAAGGTCAAAAATGTAATTTTTGCTCTTTCAAAGGGTTATAACCTTAAAGGAGAACCTCCATCCTTGCTGATTAATGAGAGACTCCTGCATTTGATGTTTCAACGGTGACATTTTAAACTTTAAATATTTTATATGCATACCTATGAAAAAAATGAAGATACGCATTCATGTGGAATAAACGGTATTGCAGAGAAGAAAGGCTGGGCCGGGTATCATTTTAATAGAACAGTTAGAGTGCAATGGTTTTTCTTGGTGATTTTTATTTGAGGTTTTTATGTGTGCGCAAGCTGATTTAAAGGCACACTAAATCATTGGGGATGGGGAGTAGTGGATTATGCATTTAATCAAGGAGTAGGCCTTGGGAGAGTGGCTGGCCGAGTCACTAGGGCACCAGTGAGACGTTGGCTCTAACATGGGGCCTATCCTCTTTGTTCTTTGCTATAATGGGCCATTTTCACATCATTTGTGAGGAAAAAATTAAAGAGCATTTCGCTTCTATCCCAACAACAACATCACTGCTGGCTGGACTGCTGCCATATTTAATACAGAATGCCTCCATCTTTGGGTGGCAGTGCCTAAAGTCACCTGGACATGATCTGCATGGCCAACATCTTATGGGAAACCTTTTGTATTAGCACATTATATTATTATAATCCATCTATTCTGCAGATATTCTACAGACACCTAATGATTTGCTTTGATTAAAGTCTGTATTCACAGTTGCTCCCACAGTGGGTTGCATCACTCAGTCTAGATCTCATCTCCGACAACAGTAAAGTTTAGCGATGCACTGACACCAGAATGCAAACTAGATACAGTACCGGGTATAAACTGGATAGTAACGGAGGTCTATGCAATGATAAGCCAAGAACCGACTCTTTGAATCTCACGATACGTGCTGGCTGCCCGGGGTACAGATTGCAAAGGTGACTGTGAATCTAATATTCTGATCAGGACATCCTCGCTGTGCCTGTTGTAAAGGTAATTATGAAATTGGAAATGATCCAAATGGCATCACATATTATTAAAGGCACAGGATTTTGGCGTATAATTCCAATTTTCTTTCTTTCTTTTTTGTACTTTTCTCTTGTCAAACAGACGATTCAAACTGAAAGCTTTGCAAATTGCACAGTAGACTTTCCACAAATCTGCAGTGTTTCCACTGCTTGTGTCATCAGCCTTATCACAACCCACAGTGTTCCCCATGAAATCGAAATACTCTGTCTTTAGACATGCATTGGCTCATGACTTCATGTTCAGTGTTTTCATGGAGTAATGCATTTTGCACAGAGGACGTACGCAGTTTAAGCTAGAAAACAACATTTTTGGATTTATATGTTTTAGCATTGTATTTAATTCAGCTTTCCTGTCAGTTTTGTGCACGTTAGCACCACTGTCTCCGAAGATGTTCCCATTACCACTAATTCTTTGAAAATTAATATGTGCTTAATGCTTGATGACTTGCTTTCCTACTGGCCAAGAAAGCTTAATAATTAATTTAGAAGCTCCTGTGTGCTCTGTGTGTCAGAGCTGTGCAATTGTCTCAGGTCTTAATCAGGATGGCAGCACACAAATCAAGGATGAATATGGAGAGCAAATGGAAAGTTGTGGAAACACTGGCATTTAAAGTGCCTTCCACTATGGTTACATGGGGTAAACCTATGCATGGATATTATCCTCATTATCACTTGTGTACAGTTTGTCTATGGCAGCCCACATGGGACTGTATTTATATAATGTCAGGAAATGCCTTTACAGTCCTCCCATTCTCATATTACATTGAGTCCTTGAATTTGGTTGTAATTTATTTCAAGAAATAGATTTTTTAGAAACAATAATTTGGCAAATTATGTGATTAAATCTTTACCCTAAAAAACCCCCCACATCACCAGTGTACTTGAATGCAATTAGATGAGTGATTTACCTGAAGTAGAATTTAAACAGGGACATGTTTTCTATAAGGGCATGGTTTGTTTTCTCCTCCTATTTGCTCCTGTGGGGGATTAATACTGTCAATCACATTGACTGGCAGCTCTCAAATCACACCCTTGCAGCAAATGGCTGATTTTGTCAGGGAGAGAATGGCGTTATCGGTAGAACCTTGTTTGGAGACTCACAAAACCGCTAAACCCGCAATTCATGGGAGATCTGTTTACAATCTGCACCGGCCATTGACTGCTAAACAGCCCGCGCAGATCCATCCTGGGCCACTCCGAGGAGGAAAGGAGCAGAGCAATTACATCCTCAAACAGCAATCTGAGGCTAGGTCGGCATGCAAACAGACATCAAGTACACACACAAACACTGACAGATTCAGACACATGCAATACGTTTGCTCAAGACTTTGTGAAGTCTTGTTAAGCTTTGGGTATGCATATGTTTGGTCTATCTAGTGTTACTCATGCACTGTGTAGTACAGTTGTTTTGCTGACACGTAGGTCATTCCTGATTCAGAACCATTATAGGAAATCCTGATACTTTATCATTTATTATTTCATGGTTATGAAATAGTGCTGCCTGTCATTTGCTGCTGCTTTTGTAGGTGCACCGTGTCTGTTCAGTGGCTATGGAGATGGCAGACGCTAGTTTCAAAAACTCCATAAACAAGCTTTGTAGTTTAATACAAAACACTCTGGCAACATGACAAGTTTCCATGTTCATTTGACCAGATGCCAGTCGAATGTTGTATTGCTTGCTGCTCAACCTGTTTAAATTGTATTGCTAGTCGGTATATTAGAGGAAAAACTTGTGCATGCTAAAAATATCTTACTTTGGTAAATTTTCATATTTAAGTTGACATCATAAAAGTTCACGAGCTGCCCTGTCACCACCGGCATTCAGGCTTTTTCACCACCTCGCAATAACGATAATCACAAACAGGTAAAATTAGCTCTTGACAACTGACACAGAATTTACTTTTCTTTGTTTGTGAATGTATCAGAGGAATCATTTTTGGACTTTTGTTGGTTTTCAAAGTGAAACTAAGAAAGCGTTCTACCTACGGGTCTCCAGAGCAGTTATATCTTGTTGAGCACCTGTAGCAGTTTACTCACTAAAAAAAGTGAAATATCACTTAATATGTTTTGCCCTATGTGTATACATTTTATAAAGTTCTTTTCTTCAGAACATGTGCATGTGTATCTCCTGTGTTTTACATTTTATTGTCTTTCAATTCATTGCACTGATGCAGAAATATTAAAATAAATCGCATTTTGGTTCAACTTTTCCCCTAAACCAAAACAATATTGCAAACATTCAGAATACACAGATGATAACGTGTATAGTTTGTATCTGTTCTCCAGAAGGTTCGAGCACATATATGCATTCATGCTCTGATTCAACACAGTAAAGTCGCATCATATTTTGTAGTCCCTACTGACTGCTATCATTTTTTAAAAAGGGAGATGCAAGCGTCTTTTTATTGATTTTTATCTCTGTACTGTAAATGTAAACTGCATCTGCCAATGATCTTGTTACTTCCAATTACTTTTTATTAGTTGTACTCCTCAAGTCAGTCAAAGTTGCCATTACTCATTTTCCAGTTTATTTGAGAAGGTAAAGCTGCTCTTTCCCTGTTTCAGGTTCTTCAAACAAGTTGAGGTTGGCGTAAAGAACATAGTTGTTCAGAGAAAGTACAATTAGACAGTCTGATTCTCAAATCTGTTTACTGGGAAGCATCTTCTCAGATAATATCCAAATGCTGTTCTTTGAACTAACATTGAACCAAGCGGAGAGGTTTGTCTGTCTTACAAAGTGAGGCTAAAAGCTATAAAGATATCACGAGAGGATTAAAAGCATTAGAGGAGATGTCAGTGGATCATTTTATTTTGCTCACCCAACTGCTAGTCAGCATCTTTTTTTTCTGGTTGTTGTTAAATGAGATATGGCCCTTTAATCCAAAGAGGCTGATTGTTGTTTTTACGGCCCCGGAAGTGTTTCTCGATTGGGATGCACTAAATCATCACTCCGCTCAATGATGTTATACGGAATTGGTGAAAGGTTGTCTGCAGTACAGTATGTGCTTTCTTTGTTCAGACAAAGCAACCGGTCAAGTGTGGCACTGTATTGAATATTGTCTTGTTGGAAGCGTAAACACACACCTACCTTTGAATATAACACCACTTTATTTCTGTCAAAGAGTTATTGTCATACCAACATGTTTGATTGACTTATTTGCTGCTATATTAGCCTATATAGTACTGAATCAGTGATCACTTATCTTACTAAAGCCTGACAACCGTCTGACACTTCCATCCATGCCCCTGCAATATTTTTAAATGGCTTCTGCCTCAGGAAAATAATTCAGTATAGTTGTTTTAATAAAAAACAACAACACGGTCCTATACTGTATGTTGACGCCACATGTCACGCTGGGTGTCAGTCATGCTTTACGGTATTTGAAATGGAAGCCTTATACGCTATAGTGCCTTAAAACAGTATAGGGCATTAAAGATTGAGGATGATGCAAACAGCAAAGTACATTGCTTCATCCATTAAAGGGTTTTAATAGTTGAGTTACATTAGTGCTTTTATTTTACTGTGATAAATACAGTACATCACTGATTGAAACATTTTTTTCCCTGTAGAAGATAAACTGCATTGCTTTTTGAGGAGTTGGAATATGGATAGGATATGTGAAAGCTGTAAAGTCTGTCTGCAGTATATGTGGCACTTAACGTGGGTATCACAGCTGTTTGACTAAAGCTCTTTTGCAGTATTGTTTTAAAAGGCGATAATGAGCAATCAGAAGAAGGAACTGCAGTATATGCTCCAATCTGAGTCTCGACACGTTTTATGTAAAGGTATAAGGCACTTGAAGGCCAATATATTTGATGGACTATTTGGATATAAGCAGTGGATATCTGTTCAGTCCTGACAGATTAAAAAACAAAGATTTGATTTACTTTCCTGCATATAGATCCACAGTAACAGATTTGTTTTTCCTATGGGATTTATGCATCCACCTTTAAGACCTACACATTGCAGAGGGTGGTTATGCATAAGCTCTTGTCATGCCAAGACGAGACAAGATGCACTGAATACGGAACATTGATAGATTTCTCCTTTGTGGATCTCAATAAAATCAAACTATGAGCATGTGTGAATTTTTATCTGAATTTGTGGTATTTAGGAGATTCAGGGTGAATGATGATATGTGACAATGAGTCACAGCAATTAGTGTTACTGTTAAGAAGCCTTTTTGTTTTCTCTCACCCATACAGAATGTCACAAATAAATCCTCACTCGCATTTGCATATTAATTGGATCTGAGACGTCAAGCATCTTTCATTAAGCAAAATGATCTGCATATTTGGAGACATAAAATAGTTTATTTCGATGTGGGAAAAAGAAGTCATTGAAAATTGACCGCATATAGGATATAAACTTTGGCTGATCCATTAACCCTTTAGCCTCTGGCGGTGGATTGAACACAAAGCAAGAACAGACTGATTAACAGTGGGATGATACTTCTCAGACTAAAACAAAGCTGAGACAAAAGCAATGAAACGAGAAGCAGTTAGATAATTTATAAGGTATCATTTGTGTTTTACATTATTGTAACATTGTAGCAATAGCTTTTATAATTAGTGAAATATTGTAAGTCATTTCCCCCGAAAAGACTACAAACAAAACTGAACAATATATTACACATTTGTTATGTTTAGGTTGTGTTGCAAGTTGTATTTTGCGTTCTGTCATCGTGAATCCAGCTATATGATTTTCAGTGATATTTATAATAGCTGTTTCTAAACACTGTGCGTCGAAAGCCCATAGAGGGCAAATGCATCCAGAAACTTAATATAATATATGAATTTAGCAAAAATGAGTTCCTCTTCACCAAACTCAAATATGCCAGCTTTTCAAGCTCGTAAAAATTTGTTGTAGATATATTTGAATCAGCAATTGTGTTTATCTTCTTTTCGGATTAGGCCCTGTGGGAACTTATTGCCCAACCCCATGATTATGGAAATCCCTTGTGTCATCTGCACTTGTCTTTCAAAGTTATGCTCAATAGCTCCAACTCTGCTCTGCTAATTACTACAACAACCAACTTCCCTTGAAAGCATCATTTGAACATAATGTCCTATTGTCTTAAGATTGTGTACTTCTAGCGATAAAATTCTCTCTCTCTCTCTAAGTGTGCTCTGTTCTTCAGAAGTAAATACAATCCCAGGACAATGTGAAATGCCAAACAAAGTGGACAAGGGGAGGAGGGGGGGTGGAGATGTTGTTTGTCTGAAATCTTTGTGTGTCAGACACAACCGCGCTTTGTTTGCCGTGTCTGTCGGCCATTCTAAAGGGAAAATTGACATCGGTTGGTTCGATACGATTAAGGCACAGAGGCTGGGTAATGGAAAGGCTGTGTGTCGCGGGGTCTACGTCGTTAGGGGCTAGACTTGTGAATAATTTGATTAGGTTGCAGGGGAATATATCTGGAGGATTATGTAAATGGCGGTGCCCCCATGCAGAAGTCTTTTGAACTCTTCAGAACTCACATCTGCCGGGGTCGACAGCTAGACAGGACGGCTGCCTTCTTGTAGCACCGATTCCTCCGCGTTGGAGGAAAGCGTTTAAAGGTCATTTCCCACTACAAACAGACTTGTCCTGAAAGACCTCTCTATTCTAAAGAACTTTTTATTTTTTTGTTAATGCCCATGCAATTATCATTTTCTTTGAGTCAACAGTGGCTGAGCTTAGTACAATTATTGTTGTGTGCTAATTAGCTGGTCTGTTTGTGGCACCGGTAGCCTCCTCCAAGTGTTGTACTCTATATGTACACACTGGAATAGCTTTGACCTGCTTACACTATATTTCACGGTATATCTGCCTCTCCCTCTGTGCCTTCTGATTATGAGATTTTTCCCCCAAGCCTTATTTGGTGTATTTTTGGGTGGGGATATGTTTGTGTTGAGCACTATAGCAACCAAAGTCAAGGTGACCAAGAGCATGTTGAACACATTAGATTACCAGAATAGAGGCAGGAGACAATGCAGTCAGCACAAAATACCATATATCTTCGGCCTGATTGTAGGGAATTTCAGAGACCATCCCTCGGCTGGTTGTGGATTTATTGTCTCGGTGAGTCTGACCACTGCGCTCGCTGAAAAACCCTCCTTTAGCTCTGTGGAGGCAAAACGGGACCACTGCTTGTACAATGCCGTCTGTATATATATGCATGGACACAGTCTACTGTACAAACACCTTAAGAAGAGAGGACAAGTGGCTTTATATGGGCAGCAACTGTTGTAGGCTTCAGTAATCCAAAATGATTTCTTGTGATTGTTCTTTTTCCTTTCCGAGTAGAATCTGAGCGGTCTTGTTAAAATGTACTACTTAAAATGTTCCCCCTTATTTGTTTTGTTGAAAGACTGATACAGTAGAACAGTGTTATCGCTCACATCGTACCGTAGTTCATATCTCATTTGTAAGGCATTTGAATTCCACTCAAACATGTTTTAACAGTGTTTTCATTGAAGCTCTCGTCTCACAGCAGCACTGTGTTGGGGGTGTTCACGGCTTATTTGATCGATCTCCAAAACCGTCTGAAATGCTCTAATTTTAGCAGCTGGTTCCAAATCTGGCTGCCTCTTAGCAGCACATGTTAAATAACACTGCCAACTTATGCTTGCTTGCTCGCCGTGGCTGCAAGTGTATGTTCGGGCCTTCTGAGATGAAGTGTTTGAGGACTGCTCTGCAGAAACGGGAGGCGGCAATGCCAACGCCGTAAAAAACGTAATCACTTTGGCAGGCCGCGTCGCGGTGGGATTCAGTCTCGCTAAACAAAACAAACAAAATAAGTGGATTTTTACAGTGCTTAACCTCTTGTTTTTTTTTTGTTTTTTTTACGGAAACCCCCCTCCACATGTGCACCCCCGCCCCGTCTTCAGCCCCATACTGTGAATGATATGTGAAATATGGGGAATGTTTGAACTGTGCTTCTATGTGCTTTATAGACCTCTCACTTTCCCCTCTCAGAAAAACTGAAGTTCTGAAATATTGACTTAAAATGAGACCGAATAACCTCCCACTTCCCCTCTTTTCAGAATGTTCTTTCCCAGGAATGCATGCAGGGCAGTAAGCGGTTACTTCACTAACAGGAAGGATGATACAAGGACATACTGTAATTATGTTCAAAGATACAGATTCAGCCCAGTTTTTACTTGTAAAAGTTGAGCAATCAGTTTTGGAATCCTACAGAATCCTCTTTTGTGGTTGTCTTGTGCTATTGAAAGAGTCTGCTTTGCCCTGGCTTGTGACCACTTGTTGAAGGGGTTGGGAGTGATTTAGGGAGGGCAGCTGGATAACAGAGATTTTATTTATCTATTCTGAGAGCCCTTTATTTTTGCAAGCAGTTCTCAGCTTGCAGTTGCTGCTTTCATGACTTTGTGGCATTTTTTCTGAATTGTGTGAAATGAGTACGACTAAAGGGAGGAACAGCTGAGGGGGACGAGTGTGTGTGTGTGGAAAAGAAAATATGAAGAAAATGGAAAATGCCAGAGATGTTAACCAGAGGGCAATCTGGACCTCTGGAAGTGTTGCTTCCTCTTAAATGAGAGCACAGGGAGAAAAGGGAAGGGAGAGTAGAATATCTCAGCAAAGGTCAGGGACTGGAACGTTGAGGACATGTGCTAATGTTTTCTAACTTCACACAAACACAAGATGCTAAGTTGGATTTAGCTTCGTTTAGGCGCCAGGGTATGATAGTCATTTGTATTTGCGTGCTATACATGAATCATTTTGATGAAGTGCCTACTTATTGGATCACTTTCCCAAAAAAGTCCATGATGCAAAAAGTCGCCGGAAATTGAGACTTTCTGCGCCGCTGCTTGGCTGTTCGGCTCGGCTTCATGAAACCTCTCCAGGCATCTGAATGTGTGATTGCGCTGTGCCGCTACGTGTGTGAGGATAGATATGGAGGTATTATTACCCAGGAGAGGTCAAGGGTCAAGCATTAAGCAAGCTGCTTAATGATCCCTGCATCAGAGATTTCACTCTGTTGGCCCAGGAAATACTCCTGTGTCTTGTCTAAATAATCAAGGAGTCCTCCAGCGTACAACTTTGAAAACTGATAAATAAACACCAGAGACTGAGATTAAGTGGAGGTATCAGCGCAAGAAGCCCACAGTGCCAAACTCAAGACTTTTCCTCTTAATTACAAATGAACAGAGTGGTGTTTTTTTGCTGTGAATTTTACAGTGCTTTGCTCAGGGACAGGAATACCCTGTTGGTCTCATGCTGTTACCTTTAGTCTCATTTTCTAAGTTTCATAACAATGTTATTTGACCTTCTACATAGGAACAGTTTGTTTTAACCTCATTGCTCAAAAGCACAGGAAAACAATGGAACAGGCAGGGGTAGGAAGTCACATCTCACCATATCAAAAATAGATTAGAAACTGAAGAAAAGGCTAAAAACTGTATGAAAACAAAAGAAATGGCAATGAAAAACAAAGCACTCAACATTTGTTTTAGTACGTGTTTGGCAGAAATCGGTTTGACCAGCAATGGTATCCAAATCTTCTCTGCACTATTTTTGATACTGAAAGTTTAAATGTTTGTTGAATTTTATATTACATGTGCCTTACACCGACTGTACTGTCACTATTTTTTCTGTCTTTAGATTTATACATACATACAGAAAGTACAGCCATTATCTTTTATTTATCTTTTTTATCTTTTGGCCTGCAGTTGCTTCCTTGCATCTGACAAATCTGCCGTTCCCTGAAAGCGTCTGGCTTGCCTACTGCTGGAATTTTTAAAGGGGGACAAAGTTAGAGTGAGCATTATCACACAAACTCAAAATAACCAAGAATTCAGGCAGTGCCTTATTAGGTAATGAATCTGCAATGGGAAGGAAGTGAACAAGAAATTTATTGACAGGCCAGGAACAGGACAGCATAACCTAAGATAGTGCGTTTGGCCATGGACTTTACTTTGAGGAGAATCATAATAGGTTTTGCACACTTCAAGTTGGGCTTAATTGTATTAGATTGGGTAAAATTACATGGGATTGACTATGTATAACGCATGCAGAGAGACATCTTATGTCATTGCCTCAGGCTTATCGAAGCACATCACCTGCCTGGGTAATTGAATAACTTCCCACGTAATGGGTAGTGAAGCACAGTATTGAAGTCCCTACCTCGCTCATATCAAGCATATCCTCAGGCATATCATAGTCTATCTACAGACTAGCCATTATGATTCAACTACTGACTTTCATAGATTTCATATATATAGTGAGAGAGAATACAAATATTTGTACCTGATGTGGTTATGGTAAAGATGGAATTAGAAACATATAGACTTTGTTCAAGTTAACTATGTGTGTGATTGAAAACCATACAAATGTCAAGTATATGTGGTTCCACTTGGTGAAAAATTAGCTGTCCGTTCAACAATGTGTCTCACTTGTGTTTAATCTATTTTTGACCTGATTCTCTCCATAGAACAGAGGACAAAAAAACAAAACAAAACTGACAAACAGGCTCTGTGGGTGTGTGTATGTGTGTTTTTGTATGTGTGGTAGACGGGTGGGGTGGGGTGTATGGCGTCACATGTGCTCCAGTTTAGGAAAAGTGACACTTTGCCTTGAAAGACTCTTCAGGGCAGTTAGATAAGGAATTTAGTGCCTTTATCACAAATGCCACTATTTAATTTAAAAGGGTGAGGCACTTAGGATCTGGCACCGGTCTTTCAGTCTAGTGATAAATTTGCAAGAAAGTGGAAAAGATTGGAGCCTGAGAGCAGATTAGCAGGATACAAATATAGAAGTGACATTATAGTGGGTATTAGTCAGGTGCTCCTCTGAACAAGTGGCTGGTTCCTGATAGGCCTGAGAATGGGGCCTGACAGCAGGCTGTGGAGCCTGGTTTCTGGAGAGATTGTTTAACAAGATTGACGGGAGCACTGAGGGCATGGGCCAGTTTTGTTTCTTTTTTGAAGAAACCCCATCCTAAAATACTTAAACAATGTTTAAGGCTCCCTGTTGCTTTGACAATAAATTATATGGAAAAGAACAACGGTTAGTTCTTATCATTTTAATTTTAATCTATCATTGTTGTAAGTGATTCTTACATTCTCCAATTGTAAAAATGTGTAGCCTATACACCGAATTAAAAAAATGTTTTAATATTCCGTCAACTAAAATGTGCATCATAGCCTATGTCTAACTCCCGGCATGGATGTATACACATAAATAGTCTTGTCTTGAATCCCTGTAGCTATGGATTCCAAATCCAAAGAAATAAAAGTCGTGGAGGAAAATAGAGAATTTAATAGTGCGTGGAGAGATTTGTTTGCTTTTACCGCCAACGCTGCTGGCTTACCGGTATGCTTGATCTGCGGCGAGAAATTAGCAAACAACAAAAAAAGTAATTCAGGATAATAGGAGTTGATCCAGGCACTCAAAAAGTAAAGGACGGAAAAAAACAAGTTAAAAAGCCTTTATTAAATCATGGCTAGATAATTAAAACTGCCAACATGTTTTGACCCACACATGTGGTCTTCATCAGGGCATGATCTGAGACTCAGGTTCACCTATATATAGTCCAAGGGGACCAATAGGAAGCAATACCACTCAACAACAATCACATGAAAAATGAAAACAGATGACATATGGGTCCACCTTACAAATAACAGGTGAATTCAGCGGACTCATTCAAACCTGGATAATGTAAAGCATCAAGACAGTGGATCCAAAATGTTTCCCTTTGATCTAGTTTGCGGATACGGTAACCGCCCCTTGACAAAGGTTTGATTTGCTCAAGACCATCAATACACAACGAGTTATGAACTTCCATAAAATGTCTAGCCATAGGGTAATCCTGATTACCGGGCCTAATGGCATATTTAGTTGTTTGTTAGTTGTTGTTTTTTGTGTTGAAACAAAAAAAGTAATATTGAAAGACATTTCCAGAACAAGCACACTGCATTTGCAGAAAAGTATCCAGCTGGGGATGAGAGGAAGAGAGCGATTTCTGAACTGCTGCGGAAAGCAGAGCAAAGCAAATGTACTTTTAAGAATTGGATCATAGAGAGTGAGAAAAGATAGTTAGATAGATAGTTCAGAAAATTAAAGATATGCCTCTCTCCACAAAGACCGTCAAAGACAGGGCCATAAATTTGGCAACAAACATCACCAGTCAGCAAATCGAGGACATCAATTCAGCTCCAGCATACTCAATTGCCTGCGATGAGTCAAGCGATGTGAATGATATTGAGCAGACAGCGCTGCTATGCAGGTATGTGAACTCTGGTGGGCCACAGGAGGAAATCGTTGAGTTGATACCGCTGAAAGGCCAAACACGGGGGGAGGACATTTGTGAGGCTGTTGTGAACTGTTTAAAAGAAATAAACCTGTCACATGGTGTCAGTGGATACAGATGGGACACCCAGTATGAAAGGAACACAGACGGGGTTTGTGACTTTACTACAGAAGTCATTGGAACAAAGTCCGGTGGCTATCCAGGGGGGAGGTCCTGAAACGGTTCGCCACTTGTGTCGAACATGTGAAAACTTTACTGCAAAGCAAGATCCCGGAAGATCCCAATTGGCTGGAAAATGTGCACTTCATGGTGGTTAAGTCACCTAAACACGCTAAACAAAAGTCTCCAGGGAAAGGGAAGCATGGCCCTGCAGATGCTGGAAGATGTTTTAGCATTTGAGCGCAGGTTGACAGTGTTCGCCAGAGATGGACAGAGAGGCTCTCACTTCCCCTCCATGAGAGAGTTCAAAGAAGGACACAATCACATCAATTGTGATTATTTACAACGTGCGATCACCAGAATGCAAACTTGAAATTGAACTGGCCGACATAGCAGACAAAGACTTATGAGTGTCCAAGGTCAAAAGCCGAGCTCGAAGATGTTGATCGTCAGAAGGCCATTCTCGCTCGAAACCACAAATGGAGCGATATTGAAAACCTCCCAAAACCCGACAAACTTGTGTTTGAATGCTATTCCCGACAATTATATGAGCATGAAGAAGTATGCATTTGGAGTCCTGTCCATCTTTGGATCAACATGCAAGCAGGTTTTCTCAAGCATGAACTACATAAAATCCAAATATCGCTCGCGCCTCACAGTTGAGAGCCTGCAGTCTTGTGTGAAGATCAAAGTTACATCTTACAGCCCTGATATCAAGAAGATCTGCAGTGACGTTCAGAAACACAAATCGCATTAAACGGGTGAGAACGCTATCCTCTAATAGGCTAATTAAAGTATCTGTTTTAGCAAGTTGTGATTTTGTCAATGAATTGGATGACCCTTAGCTGATATCGTGGTGTTTTATGCTCATGCCCGAGGGTTGATTGCTGTACGTGGCTGAGGAAAAAATAAGAGGATTATCTTGCACTGAACTGGCAGAAACTGGCCTATTTTTTTACTTTTACTATTTTTAAAGCTATTAGGCTGCTATATGTTTTATTTATTATTAAAGTAGGTTTTATTCATTTGCACAAACACGGGGAGGACTCAAAGTAGACCTGCATAGCTCTTTATAGCTACTCTATTTGATTCTAGTGGATTTTCTTTTCTCCACTTCACAATTGTTAAAGGTAGTACGATCGATTTTAAAATGTTTTGGTTTCGTTTCTTTGTTTACCTCATTAACAGTGGCGCCGTCCGTTGCCGAAATGTGGACTGGTGTGGTAAATGTGGTGTCCAGAAGTCTGCTTGCCCAATATAGCTCGGTTACGGTGTTTCAGCGACAAAAGTCCATATCGTGGCGTAGTCCGGCGTAGTTATTCTGAGTGGTGGATTTCCTGAATCCTTTCCTCGGTTGCAGCGACTAAAGAACGGCGAATTACAGCACCGAACTCCGCCGACGTGAAGACGGGTGTGGGAAATGTGGTGTCCCGAACTCTTGGTTAGTGTTTTTAGCGACAACAGTCCTCGTCCACCATGGTCCAGTTTATTTTACTCAACGTCTGACTTCCTGGTTGTTTGGGAATACAAGTCGGCAGGCAGGTACGCCATCCAATCATTTCATTGCAACCAAATGGATCATCTAATCATTTAATTAGAGCTGAAGGTAACGTTAACAGACACATAGTCTGTCCAATCATTTCATTCGGACCGAATGAAATGATTGGATGTACTTATTAC
>CABFOP010106692.1:9798-21747 GCA_900683385.1 Anoplogaster cornuta | reverse complement strand
ACTATGGTGGACGAGGACTTCTGTCGCTAAAAAACACTAACCAAGATACAACGGACAAGCAGAGTTCTGGACAGCACATTTCCCCCACCAGTCTTCATGTCGGCGGGGTTTGGTGATGTAATTCGCCATTCTTTGGTCGCTGCAACCGAGGAAAGCATTCAGGAAATACATGTACCTTAATGAGGACGCTGGGATTCACCGCGGTTCACCGCGGTATGGAGTTTTGTACTGAAACACCGTAACCGAACTATATTGGGCAAGCGGACTTCTGGACACCACATTTACCACACCAGTCCACATTTCGGCAACGTACAGCGCAATTCTTTGGTCGCTGTTAATAAGGTAAACAAAGAACTCTCAGAATTGCTCGTACTACCTTTAAATAGGTGTAAGATGTCGGCCTACTTCAGACCTGATCTCTGTGAACCTTTTTCTGCAACATGACAATCAAATTGTAATAATTCTGGTTAGAGTATAACAGTGAACCTCATATTGGCAATCATGGCTTTACACGAGTCCTTATCTCACAGCTCCTGCAGCGCCTCCTAGCAGACCGGAGAAGGAGTATGGAGACCATGATGTTGGAGGGCCCTCAGCTGGTGGAGGCCCAACCAGGAGAGGAGGGGGAACGGGCAAAGGTCACGCTCTCCACCCTCAAACAGAAGTGGGAGGCCTTACTGAGGGACGCAGAGCAGAGGTCAGCACGTCCACTGGCAATGCCACACTTTCACTTGGCGAGGCCTATCACATGATGCAAATTGTATCCAGCTATTGGTCAAAATATGTGTTAGAGTTATACATTTTGCATATTTCATCTATGCATGTACATAATGACTAGTAAAAGTAGAAGTTAAATGTGTGTGATGCGGATCATGAGTGCTTTTATAATCAAGGCCAATTTAATTAAAACTGTAGGAGCTTGTAAATGGCAATAAAATGCTTGCTGTGAATGTTGTTGGCAGGAGGGCGAGTCTGGAGCTCATTCTGCCCAGGGCCCAGCTCTTCCAGGAACGGGTAGATAGCCTGCAGCAATGGCTGATATCTGTGGAGCAGGGCCTAGCAGAGCTACGAAACGCTGAGAAAGCCATGCTACATCTCCCAGAGGCTACAGACAGGGCCAAGGTTGGAATGATTCAACTGCATGCATGCACTAAAAACACTTTGCGTTGTATGCGCACAGAAATAATTTTCATCTTATCATTCAGGCCGTCGTCGAAGAGATTCAAGTCAAAACAGCTGAGCTAGGGAAAGTGCAGCAGTCAAGTCATGATCTCATGGCAGCAATTTCAGGTAACATCTACTGTATAACATAATACTAACGTGCCATTTTCACACCAACAAAATCAGGGTTTCCCTACATTTTTTAAATTCTTGGCAGGGTGGAAAACCCTCGGAATCAGCATTTAGACAATTTGGTCATAATTTCATGCCACTGTGGGCTTGTTTCAGACGAGGAGGCCCAGCAGGTGCAGGAGAAGATGGATGCCCTGCGTATCCGTTGCTCTGTGCTGAGTCTGAGCAGTCTGGATGTGCTGCAGAGGCTGGAGCAGGCTCTGGAGGCCTCCAGTCGCTGTACCTCCAGCCAGGAGGACCTCCACCTGTGGCTGGGCCGCATAGAGAGAGAGCTGCTGGGGGCTGCAGGGGCTCAGACACATGCTGGAGATGCAGTATTATGTGCTGCTGAGAGACAGAGGGTAATGTGCCTAATAGGCGGATAATCTATTCACTTTTACATATAACATTATAGTACCTACCTCTGTAAATTGATATATTTGATAAGGTACATTTTTCATAACACACATATGCACTTCTAGACACTTGCATATGGCCTTCTGTAGAACTGCTAATGTCAGAACAATCCACATTTTGCACATAATGTATATAAGTTGTAAAATACCTGTAATTACAATAAGGTTTTGTCTTATCTTGTTTCTCAGAGTAAGAAATGTTTGCTCTCATTGCAAGTGTCATTAGATTTCCGTGTGCGTGCGTGTGTGTGTGTGTGTGTGTATTTTTATCAGCTGGAACAAGCTGTGGTGAAAGAGATGGCGTGGTTCAAAGACACGGCCCTGAGTCTCGAAAAGCTGAAGGCCATTACTCTGGACACAGAGCTCATATCAGAGCAACTGTATGAGCAGAAGGTCAGGACACTCGGAGGAGAATTCCTTCCCTCTTAGAATTCAAAGAGTCAATGTGTGTATGATATCATGGGATGATACAAATGCACCAGCAGTTTGCTCTAAACAAGTTTTACATGCTTTTAAGTATACCAGCTATTAAGCTATTTTATTGTACATTGCACATATAAATGCAGCAGCACTTTTTTTTTGTGCACTTTTTTAACACTGTTTTATGTTTCTAAATATATGTATCAGTTATTTAATGTGTCTGTGTTCTTAAATGTGTCATCCTGATATGGGGAGAACAGTATTTCGCTCTCCCATGTATGCTGAGTGTTTATTGTGGAAGTGACAAATAAACCTGATTCTGATTCTGTGTCAAGATCTGTGTGATGAGTTCATTTTAAAATATTAATTTCATCTCCTGAATAGATTTTGGCTGTGGAGATTCTTCAACACAGGTTCAACATTGAGAAGATGGTGAAGATTGCTGAAATCCTGCTCACGTACAGTGACGAAGGGGAAACAGGCGACCTGCAGGTACGTTGGACATTGCATTTCATGAGACCATTCTACTCAGCTCAGTAAACAACAATTTCAGAGGTCTTAATTTGACTGTCATCTCTCCACTTAGATCCCGTTAGAGGCCTTGCAGGAACAATGCAACAGCACCTCGGCCACCAATTCCCACGTGGTTCTTCAGCTTGAGCACGCTCAGTCACTTCTCCAGCAGTTCTCAGAGGGCCTCGCTGAGGTTTCGCCGTGGTTAGAAGAAACCGAAACCCTCATTGGCCAGCTCTCCCTGAGTACCATTAGCTATGAAGCCTTTCGGGAACAGCAAGACCTCTTACAGGTACAGGAGATCTGCCAGAGTGCCAGCCTTTCTGTTTTTTTTAGGTCCCCTTTTGTCCACTTTTACAATGAAGTCCTTTTATACTTCAGAGACTGACACCATGTTCCTCTGGGTAAAAAAAAGAGCTGTTCTGTTCAAGTAATATGGTTCAGTTCATTCATGTTATCTACTTCCTGACAAGGGTACTTTCCCACCAATTTATAATGGCATTTCTATTTGCTCAGGTATTTCATGAAAAGTGAGACAATGTGACTTTTTCAACCTTCCTCTGCAGTTTTAGGGCTCAAATTAAAAGCATTTTTCTTTCTCAGAGATGTTCAAGTAGTGGGATCACATCTGAAAGGGGATAACCAACCTTTCTATCGTTTGTATTGTTATTAATCCCTTCTTTTCCTGTCTCCTGCTCCAAGGGTCTGAGGGAGTCTATAGCGGAACACAGACCCTTGATTGCCCGGTTGTGCTCTCTGGCCAAGCGGCTGTCAGAGCTAAACCCCGGTCAGGGGGACGAGTTCTGTCGCAGGGCCACAGAGGCCGAGGAGCAGCATAGAGCCATCAGAGAACGGGTCAGAGAGGCTGCCAATCTACTTGAGGAGTCCCTGCCGCGATACACACAGGTAATAAAGCTTTAATGGTGCATAAAATCCCTAAAGAACTTCATTAGTATGACTGTCAATGGAGAGTTTCAGTGTCCCATGATGGTCTGAATGCTGTTTCACTGGCTTTACCAACATGCCAGGAGTAAAATACTGGGGGAAAACACTGAATCCTTGTAGTTTATTGGAAAGACATGCATATCT
The DNA here is from genome assembly GCA_900683385.1 of Anoplogaster cornuta. Classification (NCBI taxonomy): domain Eukaryota; kingdom Metazoa; phylum Chordata; class Actinopteri; order Trachichthyiformes; family Anoplogasteridae; genus Anoplogaster; species Anoplogaster cornuta. Next base: position 17,977 of record CABFOP010106692.1, on the reverse strand, counting down.
GCACAAAATATAGGTATCAGTTTAACCCTAACACACACACACACACACACACAAATGACTTCATATCATCCCGTGTGCCTGTAGCTGAATGAGAGGATGACCCTCATCAGAGAGAGCCTGGACCGCCTGTGCAGTCGCATACAGAGCCCCACCTCCCTCCAAGGCCTCACCCCGAGGATCCAGGAGCAGCTGCAGGACAACAAGCACACCCTGTTGGAGCTCACCAAGCTGGAGCTGGGCCTCAGCAGTGTGAAGACACAGGCAGATGAGCTGCTGGCTAACACGCAGGCGGCCGGCGATGGCTCCATTGGTACAGGTGAATTCAGACGTTTTACTGTTCGTAGTGTTAATGTGCGGAGATGAGTATAGATATCATAGTTCTTGTTTTCTATTGGGGAAAGTAACCTATCTATGACAATGACCATTTATTTTCTAGGGTATTAAAGGAGCTATGTGTAGCATTTTTAAACGTGGATATATCATTGTTAAATGAACTGGGACACATTGGTATAATTACCATAAACAAATGAGACCATGGTTGAGACACTTAGTTACTTTGTTAGTGTTTCTCAAAGACATACAGTATTTCCCATAAACCTTGTTGTTTCCTGTTGCGGATGTTGCTACTGGTCCCCCCTCCCCCTCCCTGATGTCTTCAGGATCAACATGTTGGAAGTGATCAGCCTTTCACTCCTTCCACTGTTTACCATTGCGAGGAACTCTTTAGCTTTAGCTCCATTTGCACTGGAAGAACAGCGCCCTCTTCCTGTTTTATGCCATAAGACAACCTCACTTTGTGTGATTTGTTTTACGGTCTCAAGATTAATGTGGTAGCACCTTTAATTTGTGTAGTAATTTTTTTATGGAAATGATTCCTTGTAGATAACCTGTAGATAAATGGCAGATTCACAGCAATTTCACTTTGACTATCTCCTTTTTGCCCCTCCAGCCATCCAGGAGCGGGTGTCCAGCCTCTTCCGGCTGTGGGATGAGACCCACACTCAGGCCCAGGGGAGGGAAAGCTGGCTGCTCAAACTCCTGGATCTTGCCCTCAAGTTCTGGAGCGACATCAGCGATCTCACAGCTGCACTCAGTGATGCTCAGCAGGCACTTTTGGATCTCAACGCCAGTCGGACTGACTCTGAGACAATCCGCCAGAGCCTGGAAACCATGCAGGTTGGTGGGGAGGCTGTTAAAGGAACTATACAGACTTATGTCACATCCTTTTGCTCCAGATCATGACACTTGATATAACCTGTCTCTCACCCGACAGACTCTCAGGGAAGACATTGACAGTCTGCAGGGAGATCTGGACACTCTTGGCATTGTGGGAATGGACTTGATGTCGGCATGTGGTGACACAGACAAACCAGATGTCACAAAGAGCCTAGATGAGGTTAGCTTTGAAATTAGATTGTAAAACATTATCTTGAGTTAGTTATCCTGGTAAACTATTTGAAATCTCTGTATTTCCTGTCTTAAAGCTCTATTGCACATGGAACAACTTGAGCAAACTCTGGAATGAGTGTCACAAAAAGCTGGAAGAGTCGTTGCAGATGGCCCTACATTATCAAGACACTATGCAGGTTGGTGGTAACACATTTTCAATGTCATAACCAGATCAGTCAGGACAGTTTGGCCACTACTGTCTGGCTCGATCCAGCAGGGTTGTGGCATTCTGCCAAACACAAGCTTAGTTTTGTATTGCTTTGCACTGGCAAAAATCTGACTCTCACTCCCTACAGCTTTTCTGAGGAGTGACTGACAGAATATGCAGTCCATTGCCAATGGGAAACAAATGAGCATGATCGTGTGAACTGTGTGAGACAGTATCAAGAGAAAACAAGATGAAATGTATCCAGCTGCACATATCAGCAGGGTTATATGTTGAACTATTTAGAACAAAAGTTGCTTCAATGTTACGATCACATAACACAGCAAGAATGTGCAGCTGAGTGTATCAAACAGGCAATTCACACACAATTTGTTATGGTTTTGTGTTCTTTTCTTTTGTAATAGGGTCTTTTTGAGTGGTTGAAGTCAGCTGAGCTGAGGTCTACTGAGGAGTTCATGGTAGGAACTGACCTGGAATCAGTCAAAGAGCAGCTATGTGATCTCAAGGTGAGTCCATACACCGAAGTAAGCCCATAACCAAGCACTGAGACTAATCAAACCGGTTAGTTGAAGGCGATTCTAAAAAGGAGTCACTCTTTGTTTATTTTCCAGGAGTTTAAGCGAGAACTCTACCAGAAGAAGATAGAGATAGAGAGCCTGAACCATCGCTTCGTGTGCAGGCTGTCCCCGGGCTCGGAGCGTCCGGGCTCGGTGTCACCACTGTGTGACTTCAGACAGCGCTGGGACAGCCTGGAGTCAGAGACCATCAACAGACAGGTGAGATTTTTTACCTTTCTTTTTTTTTTACCACATTGGCCTTAAAAACATGGGCCAAACCATGACACAGCTTCTACTTCAGCTCCAATGATAAAGTTCTCGCTGGAATTTGCCCTCAATATAATGGGACATATAAAAAATGCAAGTCATTCTTTCAAGCGGGCCGTAATCCACACATTGTGTTTCGCAGCATCAACTGGAGTGTGCTCTGCTGGGCCTGGGTCAGTTTCAAAACACACTGGATGAGCTGCACACATGGCTCTCCCGGACTGCTGAACAAATGCAGGACAGGCAACCCATCAGCATCGACCTGCAGGCCTGTGAGATAGAGCTGGCCAAACACAAGGTTGGTGGCGGCATAATTCCATTAACTTACAGTAACTAACACTTCCTCTCCTTCTTCCTTTATAGGACTGTAGGCAGATGTAACACTCTAAGGTGGAGCTCAATCAGACACCGAAGGCCTCAGAAGGCAGTCAAGCCATGACTAGAAACTGTACCATTCTGTAGTGAATGGTAGAGTTTAATCAACCAAGGACACATCTGAGTCTCTAAAGTGGTTCTGCCTAGAATATACATTACCAGTCAAAAGTTTGGACACAGCTGACTGTTTCTGACATTCTTAAATGGTCTAAATAATTTTCTTAGACAAATATAAATTGTAAAGTTGATGTGTTTGTATCAATTTCTTTTCAAAACTAAAATCTTAAAAAAAGGTTTTCTGAAATGCACCCCAACAAGTAGTTTTCATTTAGAACTTTAAATTAATAATTTAGAGGTGGAGAATGTTGAACCACCGTGATTAAATCATCATTTTAAAGGCACACATAGTGATTGTGTACCTTTAAAAGTTAATTTGTGGAATTTCTTGCTCATTAATGCCTAATACCAAAGGGTGTCTACTTTGAAGAATCTAAAATATAAGATAGTTTTGATTTATTTAACAATGTCACTGCATAATACCTTTTGTGTTATTTCATAGTTTTGATGACTTTTACTATTATTCTAAAATGTAAAGATACTGTATAGAAAAACCCTTCTATGAGTGTGTACAAACTTTTGACTGGTACTGTATATTTAGGCCACCTAAGAGGGTCATAGATGTCAGATATAGAGGACTGAGAGCATACCAAGTCTCTACAGCCTGTTCACTGATTCAGGGTAGATAAGGGATAGGAATGATGCGTCTACATTTCTATGTCTCTTCTGTTGAAATGTTAAATGTTAAAAGTGTTAATGACAGTGACTATTGTCCCGACTAAGACACACTGACTCCGCTGTGCTCTCCCCCAGGTCCTGCGTAATGACGTCATGTCCCACGTCCGCACGGTGGAGTCTCTGAACCTGGCTGGCAGGGGGCTGCTGGAGGCCGGGTCCGGGGACAGCCCCCACGGCCTGCAGTCTCGGCTGGAGCAGCTCAACGAACGCTGGGAGTTTGTCCGCTGTGAGACCGAACGCAGGCAGCTGGAGCTGGAGAATAACCTCAGCCAGGTGAAAAAGAGGAAGACGAGACAAAATAAAAGCCTCTTATGCAATGAGCGTCAACACAGTACTATTGGTCAATAGAGTAATATAAGCTGATGTATTACATTGATTCATAATAATGTAATATGTTATACCTTAATATCATTGTGCCATGGGGCCCTCTGGTGGTCATTGTCTGAAAGGGAAAAAAGAAAATATATATTGTTGTGAAAGCTCAGCATACATGGACATCAATTCGGTTTGGCAAGGTGTGTCACTTGCCATATCTTTAATAACATTTTTCATTACACTTATTTGTGTCAGTCCTTAAATTTTGATTGATGTATTGTTGTTACCACAGGTGCAAGATGTGATGATGGAGATTCAGGATCTTCTGCAGTGGCTGGAGAACACCGACCTGAGACTGTCCTCCATCAAGACTATGTGGGGGATGCCTGACTCTGCCAATGAGAGGCTCAATGCACACTTGGTAAGACCAACCAGCCCACACGATAGGCAAGGGATTTTTTTAGGGGCATAGATTGATATCTTTAGTGTCTCATTTTGTATTTGAAGACAGAACCTGAAACACTTTTATAAACAGAAAAGTTGCACCCCAACCATGATTTTTTCCCCTGCCCTGCCATTACAGGAATTGTGTAATGAGATGGAGTCAAAGCTTCATACCTACACAGATCTGAAGAATGCCATCCAGAGGATGCTGGAAAGCAACAATGTTGCTCGGGGATCCAACACCGACCACAGCCTGTGTATTCTGGAACAGAAATGGGCATCAGTTTACAGCAAGGTCCAGGAGCGCAAGGTGATTACACCTTTCATAATCATCATGTATTACCTCTTTTGGTGGTACCAATTTGGAAATGTATCATGACTATATCATCATATCGACGTCTTTCTGTTCCCACAGGCAAAGCTTACAGAAGGACTGAGTCTAGCTAAGGAGTTCCACAGTAATGTCCAGGAACTTCTTATTAAGATGGCTAAGTGTGAAGAGTCCATCAGGCTTCTTCCTGCTCCCAGCTTTGTTCTGGATACAGCATGTACCCAGCTGCAGGATCACAAGGTAGGTCTTTTTATATCTAGTGCCTATAGCCTGCATGCATGCACACTGTCTTCCTACCAGCTTCAGATCCTGATTTTCCCACAGATTTGGAAGTATTTCTATTTGGTCGAAACAATACTTTCATCTGTACAGATGCTGGTCAGTGAGGTGAACTGCTATGGCGAGAAGAAGACCTCGGTGGCGAATGCAGGCTGCAGACTGACAGAACTGAGCAGGAAGGAAGACTCTGATGTGATTCAGAACCTAATCATGGCTGTCCAGGACCGTTACAAAAAGCTACACCAGCACACTGCAGAGAGAGGCAGGATACTGGAAGAGGTCAAAAAGAATGCCAAGCAGGTATGGATGCAACTATATGAAAATGTATAGCAAATTTAAAGCTTCTCTGGTGTTCTCAGACTCTAAAACTATATCAGGAGTTTCAGTGTGACTTAGAAAATGATGTTCTATTTTCTTGTATTTCAGTTCACCGAGTCTTGGCGCATGCTCGTGGACTGGATGACCGAGGTAGAACAAACCTTGGACACGCATAAAGAGATCGCTGTGTCCCATGAGGAGATCAAACAGCAACTGACTGAACAGAAGGTGCGGTAGGCGTTAAAATGGACCGCCCTCGGTCATGTGGTATATGTTCATGAGAGTGCCTTTACTGATGAATCACTTCTTTTATGCGATTAGGAGTTCCAGAAACTCTTGAGGTCAAAGAGGCCCATGTATGAGGCCACGCTGAAGAATGGTCGCAGCCTCCATGAGAGAGCTCAGACCAGCCAAGACAGGCAGCACCTGGAAAACCTGCTGGCTGAACTCAAGGATGCATGGGATACCATCAGTGGGAAGTCTATAGAGAGGTATGGAAATCAATTACAGGAGGTACACACCCAAATGCAAAAATAAATAAAAATTGAATCAATGTTACTTGTGACTTTCTTCCCTCAGGCAACATAAACTGGAGGAGGCGTTGCTGTTTTCAGGCAGATTTACTGATGCTCTCCAGGCACTGAATGACTGGCTGTACAGAGCAGAGCCGCAGCTAGCTGAGGACGTTCCAGTGGGCGGAGACAAAGACATGGTCAACAATCTGATAGACAAACACAAGGTAAACATTTCACTGATAACTCACAATATCTTTAAAAAAGAAATACAGTACATTACTGTAAGCAGCTGATGCATTGTGTCAGTTTTTCTTTTTTGAGTTTTTTTTAATGAAAAATACAGGATCCACTCTTACAGGTGCTACATTTTTAAACATCGATATACAAACATAATATATATCTTAACCTTTTTTCTGTAGAGTGCCTTGGATTTTGTTATTCTTCTTTGATTTCCATACCAAAGAGCACCTTCTATTGAAGATCTTGACTTTTTTATCCACAAAATGTAACACATTTCTCTCTCTTTAACTTTACTGAAAAGAATAAACATGCTGGAAGTGATTTTTCTATCGGCCTTTCACTCCTTCCATCATCTGCTATTGCAAGAAATTCTGAAAGCTTTAATTTGCCTTGGAAGAACAGCGTCCTCTTCCTGTATTGTGCTGTATTGTGTATATCACTTTGTGAAGCAATTTATCAGATGTTTCACCAAATCCAACCCAGTGGCATATAAAGTAAAATGCAATGTAAAGGCTGGTAGAGGCTGCCGATATTCTCAATGATGGTTTTGTTTGTTTACGGTAACTATACTGTATAAATAAATTAATATAAAATATATAAATTATTGTGGTAATGATGTAGTTGATTTGTCCCTTTCTCTCAGGCTTTCCAAAAGGAGCTGGGGAAGCGAGCAGGGTGCATTAGGACACTGAAGCGCTCGGTAAGGGATCTGACCAGGAGCAGCACAGCTGATGCCCACTGGCTGCAGGAGCAGATGAATGAACTGGAGGGTCGCTGGGAGGCTGTGTGCAAACTGTCAGTCACCAAGCAGGACAGACTGGAGGTGGCACTTCAGCAGGTAAGTCTCCAACCTAAATGACTTAGACATTTAGACACAAACACATGTAAATATAGTTTTCATCAGCAAAAGTAGGTATATAGGTCTAACCTTGATTCTTACGCATCTCAATCTTTGCTCTCACCAGGCTGAAAAGTTTGATGGCCTCGCCCACTCTTTCATGGAGCAACTGACGGAGGCAGAGAGGGTACTAAAGTACGGGGTTGTACCTGAGGAGGAGGATGACTTGCTTGCCTTCCGCAGACAGCATGAGGTCAGTACAATGTGTCGCTTTACTACTAGGGATTCAGTATCTCAAGGACAGCAAGGTGGATACTTGCTGACACTGAGGCCTGAAGATGGGTCAGCCTGATTGAAGGATGGCCAATTTGACTATTAGACCACCCTGTTGTTTAAATACAGACTGTTTAACACACCTAATAAAAATGACTAATGAGCTAAATGTTGAGTGTGTGTGAGTAACAGGCTGTATAATCTTTCATCTCTCTGCCCTTCTGTGCAGGAGTCGATGCGTGCCTTGCAGTCCCAGGAGATGGAGCTGGAGAACATCAGATGCCTGGGTGAGGAGATCCTGTCCTCCTGTCACCCAGACTCCATAATCACCCTCAAATCGTGGATCGGTGTCACCAAGACCCGCTATGAGGAGGCGAGTGTGCTCTCATACCTGCATGATAAACAACAATGCATTTTGCCCGAGAAATTAAACATGTAATAAAAATGTAACACGTTTCACAATCTATCATGGAAATTCTGTAATACACTGCTGCGGGTGAGAAAATAACCACTAAGTCAGGGTCTCGAGATGTGATGAATCAATTTAATGGAAGCTTCCAGAGAAGTGGCATCAACATGTTACATGAACCATGTCAACCCCAGTTCTTACCCTGGCTTTATACAGTGTTACGATGACCAAAACCATTGGTCAAAATTAGTTGTTTTTCTTCTGCTATCATCAGCTTTGTCTGTTGCCTGGAAGTTTACACATGTCTCTCTAATGCTAAACAACCTATGTTTTGTGTAGGAAACAGACTGTCACTTCCTTACCTTATCTTCAGCCAGTTGCTGTCTCACGGTTAAAATCCACTCAGAGCAATGCTATTGTTCGTTCTGAGGCCTACACAAACATAAAGTACATAACACTTAAAGGTAGTACGAGCAATTCTGAAAGTTCTTTGTTTACCTTATTAACTGCGACAGAAGAGTGGCGCCGCACGGTGCCGAAATGTGGACCGGTGTGTTATGTTAAATATGGTGTCCAGAAGTCCGCTTGTCCAATATAGTTCGGTTACT
>CABFOP010106690.1:0-16472 GCA_900683385.1 Anoplogaster cornuta | reverse complement strand
GGTGGCGCAGGTCACTCTTGTTGCCAACCAGCATGATGACGATGTTGTTGTCGGCGTGATCCCTCAGCTCCTTCAGCCAGCGCTCCACGTTCTCATAGGTCAGGTGCTTGGCGATGTCGTAAACTAGGAGAGCTCCCACTGCCCCCCGGTAGTACCTGGTCACAGCAGAGCAAAAACAATGACTCCACCATCTTTTTTACAGAGCAATATTTGCATGAATGTACTTTAGCTTACACACCAACACAAAGAAAAACCAAACACTCACGCTGAGGTGATGGCTCTGTAGCGCTCCTGTCCAGCTGTGTCCCAAATTTGGGCCTTTATCGTCTTGCCGTCCACCTGGATGCTGCGGGTGGCAAACTCCACCCCGATGGTGCTCTTACTCTCCAGGTTGAACTCATTTCTTGTGAAACGGGACAGCAGGTTACTCTTCCCCACTCCAGAGTCTCCTATTAGTACAACTAGAACCAAAACACACATGACACAACAAGAATTAAAACAAAAGACTGACTTCCTGTGTCGGTCTTTAACAAAATGGAAGAGATGAGTAGTGTGACGTGACGATGATGCTTAGGGTGTCAATTGCAAACTTTCGTAGAGAGCCACAATTAATAATAGCAATTAATAGCATAATAGCTCTACGTAAAGTGAAAGTGAAATATCTGTTTCTGAATATAAATATCCTAAACACCCTTTCCCAATTCATCATCAGGCTATAACGTTAACTAAAGATAAGTTGGTCACCCCATTTGTCTGATCATGGACACAAGATACAGTTTTGTCAACATCAAGGTTCGTTGATAAAAGTTGTCAACAAGTTCATGTTTGCCAACTAAATGCCCATTCAAATCAACTAGATGTGTTTTAGCTCGACCAGCACATCTCAGACAACTGAGCTTGCAGTGGTGAAGAAACCTAGCTAACGTTAGCTCGTCTCAGCTATCGTGTTAGCTGCCTAACGTTACTTAGTTCACCAAATGGCACCTTTGCACCTACTAACGTTAGTTAATCAGTTAACCAAAAAGTGAAAACCCATGAGTTTTAAGTCTATACTACTCAATACGTTAATCTTATATAGGTTAATGTTACTCATTACAGGTAGCTAGTTAGCCAGTTAGCAAATTAGACAGCTATCGTGTAACATTAGCTACCAGGAGAGCTAACGTTAGCCTCGTTAGCTTCAGATGACTTCCTCACTCCCTACTGCTGTCACCGAACATTAACTAGCAAAGTTCACTCTGTCACTCCTCCGCCGTCAAAGTGGGTCTCACCTTTGAACAAATAGTCGTATTCGTCATCTCGAGTTCCCATTTTAAAGGACTATTTTTTCTACTTTCAAAGTACTTCCAAAAACAGACAGCGGATCTCCCCTCTCCTATCTCGAGCCACCGGCCAGGAACTGCCCTCAAGCAAAGGAATCTGCACGTGAGCTGAGGGACAACGGCGTCGACCAATTGGAAATGTCTTCATATTAACTGACAAGCAAATTGACGAATCAAGTTGCTTCTTAAAATAATACCGACCAATCCGTATGGCGAACCGAGAACACTGCACTTCCCACTTTCTTATGGCGAGGCCATCAAACAAACATGTTCTCCAAACGTGATGACTTATTTTTTTGAGGATTGAGCAACATCCGAATGACTTTACAGACAAGTATGCAGACTGTTTCACATTATGTTCATCGAAAGGAGAGATCAGAATAAAGGTAACCATTTTTAAAAAGCACAACAGCAATACACACATTTTATGTGGACTATAAAATATCCTATATTGGTCTTATGACATGGAGAAGTTCCTTGACGTTCCTCTGGAGGAGACAGAAAGAAAATTGTAATTAAGATATTCAATAACTTTACATTAAAGCTGATATGTCTCAGAGACAAATGAGGACATAATTTGAAGGTGTGTCCTAATTGGAACTGGTCTACATATTTTAAGAGAATAAAATTAACAAGGACTATATGAAAATATTCAAACATAATATGGTAGGCTATAATTGCTATTCATTGGCCTTAACAATGCACAGTCATCCCACTGTTAATTAAGCAGGTTATTATCTAAATAATGTGCCATTGTTATTTTGCATTCCACTGAATTCCGTTGTTGGTAATGACCTCTTCTTCCAGCTGCTCCACTGACAGACAGGTTCTAGTTATCCTGCATGACTGGAGGTCCCTCAGACTCTCCTGGACTGCTGCTAAATGTTGCATGCATTCAGTATCCTTCAATTTATGGAAGGTAGCTGGATTCCAGATTCCTCTCCTGGTGTGCTGCTTGTCTGTGAAGAAATAACATGAGATGGACCATTATTATTAATTGCCTAAATGCCAATACTATCAAACAATATTACATACCAATTTTATATTTAAGTACTGAACCAGTGAGCCCCACAACCACTATCAAGAGTCCATTACCAAGAACTCTTTTGTTTAATCATTTATCAAAAACTAATAAAAAAAATTAGTCAAATGATATTTCTCAAATATGATTTTCTCTTTCACACTGTGTATACATGTGTAAATTTTAACACATGTATACACAGTGTAAATTGTTTTGGTGAAAGAAATGAAATATATGGTGTGACAACAGTTGAGGAAACCTTACCGAACGGTGTGCAAACAAGATATTCAGATATATTTCAATGTCATACGAGCATTTCTCAAACGTCTAAACATTTTGATTTGTAACAGTGACACAGTGATGTTCTACTAATGATTACCCTCCATTCTGATTTTGGCAATACTCAAAAGATATAGATGTTGAATGTCATTACCTATTCAAGTCTACTTCTCGCTGAGCATACTTAGCACCCTCTTCCCAGTTCACAGCTATGGCTGCAGTTCAGTAGATCCATCTGTAGGTGGTGCTGCACCTCTGCAAGATCATTTTGAGACTTTCCAACACTGCAAGTATTGGTCTGATTAAAAATAGTGGTCAAACAACACTTTACCTGAGGTCCTTGACAGTATCTTGTAGCTCTTCCTCACACACTGTAGTTCCCTCTAGTTCTTTATTTACCTTTGATTGTTCAGGACAACCACTGGGAAAGCCAAGACGACATCAGGTCTATGCGGTGTTGTGCAAAGTAAACAGCAAATGTACTGATTTGAAAAGCCCGGGTGAAACTGTTATTGAGAATATGACAACATTGTTAATTCATGTTGACTTTATCACTCTGGGCTCGGAGGATCTGCTCTGTTTCAGCTCCTTTCTTACTGGCCTTATATAGTCTGTGTTGGAGCTGCCCCATCTGTTTCGCATGATTGGATTCAATCTTGCCCACGCTGTCCTTCAAGATTACCACCTTCTCCTTTGCGCTTTTCAGACTGTTCTCCAGGCTCTTAATTCCGCTCTGATGCTTTTCCTCTGGGCAAATGAGAGACCCTATGAGAACCTGGATCCTCTCCTCTGGCTCTTTCTCCTGTCGCTCCAGCATCTGATATTGAGCTGCAGCTGTCTGGATGTGGCTGTCTCTGGCCACCAGGGAATCCCGAAGAGCCTGGTTGGCCTCTGATGTCCTCTGGTTGTGATTGAGGGACGTAAATTCTTCTTCTAAAGTGTTCAGAATCTCCTCCAGTGATGAGATTCTCCTCTGAAGCATTCAGCCATTTCATCAGCGATTTGACCTTCTCTCCTTCAGTCAGCTCGTCGTTTTGCTGGTCCTTGATTTTGTCCTCCAGATTGCTAATGTTCTGCCTCAGAGACTGGGCGAGCTCCTCGGCAGAAGCCATGGCTACATTGCAGTGACTGGTTGTTGTCTTGTGAGGCGTTGAGCTCCAGCTTCAGACTTAACACCTTTCTTCTTAGACTCCTCCAGACTAGTTTCATGTCAGAGGTCTGCAGGGTCTTCTGCAGACTCTCTGAGCCTTGTAACTGGTCGCTAGCGTACCCTCATACCCTGTGGGTTTCTGCTCCATGAATACACCTTGGCTGGAGATTGTTTTTGATATGAAGACTTCTATTCCAAACTGCTATATATCCACATAGCAATAGCTTAGGTCCATTATTCATTGGTTTTAATCTTCTACTATCAATCATTTTGTGAGAGAAGGTTACATTTTTTTCAAATGGATATCTTATTTTTTCCACATATGTAAAAGGCATTACACAGTCAACGTTGCTGGAATCTTGTGGTTCTGGCACCCACAGTGGGAAGGGAAGTTAGTGTGTGCAAACTGGTCAGTACCATATCCTGGCAATGTTTGAGGCTCTGATGCAGTGAGAGCTGGGCCCTCTTGTTGGAATGGAGGGACAGATGGAGGCCTTTCACCACTGTGTGGTGTCTGCTCTGGGTGTCTTTCAGCTCTTAGTTCTCAGACAGCAAGCACATTCAGTCATTGCAGATCAAATACGTCTGAGCTTCTTCCTTCAAACAACAGACAGTGAGTTTACAGGGATTCTGACAATCAATGACTGCTAAAAGATGTCCATGACCATCAATGCATGCATGAACAAATGCAATTTCAAAGTATGGAGAGTCATATAGTGTATTACTAGTAAATTGCCTTGTTTGGTTATGTGGCTCCCAATAGTAGAATGACCTTCCCACTCCAGTTAGGACAGCAGAGTGACTCCCCTTATTCCATCATCAGTTGAAAACTAATCACTTGGTACCTCACACACCCTTTCCCCCGGTCATATCCATGCCCCCATACTCCTCTTACTCTTACTTCCTTAGCTCTTATTTCTTTTCCTCACACTTCTAGATGCAACAGTGTTTTCACAAAACAGCAATATGAATAAAGAGCAATTTTTACCTTTACTTTAGATTGGAGAAGCTCTCTAGTTCCACTCCATCTACTTGATCATTTAAGTCTATTTCATCATTCAGTTGTGTAAGTAAAACACTTTGAGTATCTGATGAGATGAGAGAAAATCAATTGAATAGAAAATAATTAATATATTTGCTAAAGGTAAAGTAGCATCTACCTCCATGTGACTTACCACTTGGTTGGAGATCATCGCTAAGTGCTACAGGTGCAGCACTTGAACATCTGCTCTGGCCTGCAGGTGACCTTTTGTCTCCAAGAGCCTGCAAAGGAGGTTATACCAAAGGACATAACTACCAAACTAATGATAGATAGATAGATAGATAGATAGATAGATAGATAGATAGATAGATAGATAGATAGAGAGATAGAGAGATAGATAGATAGATAGATAGATAGATAGATAGATAGATAGATAGATAGATAGATAGATATAGATACCTTGTTGTGCAGGCCGTCTCATTTGTGCATGGTTTAGTCAGTTTGCTGTGTTTTCTTCAAAGACAGCCCATGCCCTTTCATTCTCAAAGTTTCTAAAACGATGAAAACCTTCTAGGAACAGTGACTCCAGAGCTCATAAGTCACATAGTTCGCCTTCATTATCATTAGTCCTATGTAATCAAATATAGTTATCTTGGCCCTACCGCTCAGGTTGACAAAAAAAAACAAAAAAACATTCAATTAGAACTGTCAGACTTTACCATCTCTAATGGTTAGTTTACCTACCCTGTAACGAGTAGTATAACAAATTACTTTTAAAAATTTTGGTAATATTACAGTTGCCACTCAAGAGAATAAGTCGTTACTTTTGTACAGCTACAATCACAAAATAAAGTTATCCATAATAATAAGTTATCCAAACACTATATCTCCCACCACACCCTCCGATTGGTTTTCCTCATAACAAACTCGTCATCTCACATTAAACTACTTTAGATTAAAAGTGGTACAAAAACTTGAGGTTTTCCCATACAGTAGTTGTCAATAAAAATATCACATTATTTGCATAGACAACAACTCATAGACATAGAACTGCTTTATTTTGTATTCATTCTGATCGGGTCCAAACACACACACACATACGGCCATCTATTTATCCTCATGTACACAGATATACATAAATACACATTTCTGATATGCATATCCATTTTGAAATCATGCTTTGTCTCCGGAAAGGACTCTCCCTATAGGATGAGGGCACACGGCGATTTGAAAACACATACACAACACAGCTGAACAGTCCGGAAGAACCCCTACTGATTTGCATGTACAGTAAAATCGATTAATCGTTCAGTTTCGGATATCTCACAAAGAAACAGCTGTGATTTACAGACCATCTGCAGCTGCATCTCAATAAACACACTGAAGAATATGATACAAATTATGTAGATTATGTAGATCGCAATCATTTCTTGCTCAGCAGCAAAAAATAAAACCAAATAAAAATAATATTCTCCAATTCAAATGGAAAATATATTTATATATCTTTATATATGTATTTATAATTCTATGTACACATTCTCAGGAGCACAACTATGGGAAAGTAAAATAAATACGACAGCACAGTGAAAAAAAGAAGAAACGATAGGCCTACATTTCAAATTTCTCAATAAGGCAATTAAAATGAACTAAAAAGCTAGACTGTACAAAATATTGCTGCTATGGTCTCATGTGATGAACAACAGCAAAGTGATTACAACTGGCCACTGCACGTCATGAGAATGATATGATCTCTAATTTACAATGTCTGACATTGATGTGTCTTCCCTTACACACACACATACATAGAAACATACCAACTGAAGCAAGCTGTTACTTGTGACGTTAAACAGAAAAAAGAGCAATAAAATCAGTTTGTTGAACCTTAACTTATGTCTTAGTTGAGTCCTATGATATCAGCCACAGAGAGACTACAGTAAACAACACTAATTATATGATGACTGCAATTGACTTCACCTTTACACACTTGATAATCCTAAAATAAATCAGCCTGTGTGAGTAGAACGCCCATCTAAAAACTAAAAGAGTACGACTTCTGGAGATGTGTCATTTGGCCTCGATCACTAGTTCATTTTCAGGTCCTCTTCTTAAGTGCAAACAACATTCAGCCATTTACAAACTGCCATGTGTCTCAGCAAGTCAACACTGCAATGTACTGTGTTCATTCAAATATACTGACAATAGCGACTATATTGACTGCAAATACTACAACTGATGCTCTAAATCTACAAACATTTGAAATGTTATCCAGTCATGGATTCCTTATTGTGAGGAGGCTGGGGCAACCAGTTGTGGCAAATGTCTACTACCACTGATATGTTGACAATTGTTCCACAATAAAACATCTCTGTGAATAGATATCCCTAGAAAATGATTTGTGTGCATCTGTCCAAAGGCAGGGTGACATTGGAAGACATTATAATGATGTGAAAATGACTGTAATGATTGATAATGTCTACTGTATTAGTGTTGCGATTGATTTTGAAGGCAAGAGACATAAAGCCTCTGGCGTTTTCATGGTAGTGTACAGTGAAAAATGTGGTAACACTGAATTTACACAATAAACACTTGAAAATCATACACTATTCAACAAGCTTTCTACTGTTAGGTCAAAGTACCAGCGATAGTGAAGAAAATGATCAAATAACAATAAATAGATGTTCACAGTAGTAAAATAGCTAGAAAAAGTGCCCAAATAAAAAAGTAAAAAACAAAGAAAATTACTTATATAAATAAACATGTTATGAATTAAACTTCTGATCACTGAATATATTCACTAATAGTGGGTGGCAGAGATGTCTAGATGTTTTGTTTTGATTGGGCAGACGTATTACTACAGCCTCATATGTGTGGCAAACATACATGATTATACAGTAGCCTTATATGAGTGGCTCCTGTTAATGTTGTGTAGGTTTCTATTTTGTTTGTCAGGGACAGAAGGTGGGCGTGGTTTGTCATCACTGGGAGGATTTGTTTTCTCCTCTGGTAGCCAGTCACTGTTTTTCCTTCAGCTTGTTCAGTTTTTGTATTCATGTTTAAAATCCAGGTTTGGACTGAGATCCGCTGAGGTCTGGGCGTCAGACCGGTGAGTCCTCTTCACTGGGGCGTTCTCCGTTCCTCTCTGGCAGAGAGGAGGGCTTACTGGTAGAGAGAGAGAGAGAGAGCGAGAGAGAGAGAGATGGAGTATGAGAGGGGGCTTAAGAGGCGGAGAGTATACATGAATCTACACATTTATTTCCTCAGGGGACAAGAAAAATCTGTCTTTTCATGCATTGGTAAATGAATGTAAATGCGTACATTGAGCCAGACTATCAAATACTACAAATACTAGACCAGTGCATTTGTACAACGAAGGGGAAAATAGGAGAGTAAAGGCGAGCAGACATATCACGAGCAATAAGAGATGCCAGATGACTATTGGGAGAAAGGTGAAGGGTATTCATGTATTACACATCTATGAGTGATACTGGAGTGAATGGTTCTGCTACAGCTCTATGGCACTCTGACTGGTGTGATTGGATCTTTCATATGGGAGAGTGAGAGGGATTTCTCTGCAGTCTGCTAGCAGTATATCACATCATACAAGTACTCTACCTCAAACAATAAGTTGTAGACGTAGTGTCATATCTTGGATCAGTTAATGGTTTAAAGATGTGTCTTTGAGAAGGAGGAAAACAAAATGAGTAAGAAAAAAAATCAATGGTCAATGGCACCTTGTTATCAGAGTATGACGTATAGGTCAAAGCTGCTGTGGGAGGTGCGGCTCCTTACACTAAGTAGACAAGCTTGCCCATCCAGAAGTCACTTATCTAGCTGCCTAGCTGCATGTCAGAGCCAAATAACGTACGTTCCTTTTCCTAGTAAGGCTTTATAATAGGACTTAAAATATGACCATGATTAACACACAGGAAGGATATCCCTTATCACGTTGCCTACAGCTCTGTCTGGTGTGAGAACCCTGTAATGCAATAAACATGTTTATGATGTGAAAGTCCATTAAGTCTTTAAAGCATCTGACATGTGACTTTTAACGCTGAAAATCAACACACTGTACACTCTTAAGGATTCTATGTGGAACCAGAAAATGGTTCTTTAGCATTGTATCATAGCAGAACCCTCTTTGGTGCAATACCCCTGAAGAATAGACAAAATGATCCAAATCAGTAGTAGGCTATTAAAAAAGCTTTTTGAGACACAACTGGGTTTTTCATTCTGATTTTCCAATTTTTATTGTGACAAATCAGGAGGGTTCATTGACTCGTTATGGTTCCATAGAGAACCACTACCCTGACCAATGAACCCTTGAAGAACCGTAATTTGCTGTGCACCTTCACGTCTGGTATCTCTGGAATGGTTGAAGGGGATATTCTCTGGCGATCTAGATGCTCAAGACTACCGATCTACAATGTTAAATGGATTAACTAATAAATAAACCTTCATTCACATTTGCCACAAACTGAACCAAACACTGGGAAATGACCTCTGATCACACTGTGCTGTAAAATATCTCCCTTCTCTTGAGTCTAATATAAGCAGGACAGCTCTAGCAGTGTGAGCCGCAGTGATGCATGAGGTGAGGACGTGTGTGATGGGCCTGACGCAGGCTGATAGATGGAGGCAGTAATACTGAGCATGTTGGAGGGATGCAGGATGGCTGGTGGTGGACCTGATGGTCATACTGGCTGTCAGTGCTGGACCACTTGTGTACAGTGTGGTCTGTGGATGGATGGGTTCCTGGACACAGACCGAGCCTACTTCTGGAGTAGTCATGGACAGGTCAGCTTATTCAGTGGACCTGATAAGATTTGTCCCCGAGCTAAAGTTGGATGAGGAAGCGACAAACTTCCTTCACAGGCACAGTCAGATAAGCCTGATAATGTAATCCCAGACTGCCTTTAATAAAGAACCACCACCGAACACTGAACAACAGAATCTGGGACTGACTTTATTCCTCGTCCAGGGAACTTTACCCCGTTTGTGCGTTTCAGTTCAGCGCTTCTCACTTACTGTCTCACTCTCCCCATCCCCATCCGGCAGGGCCTTAGACTCTGAGCCATAGTGTAGCGGAGAGTACACCCAGGTCCTGTCCTCTGGAGGCTGTTTATACACACCCACCACAGCAGAGGGGTCCAGGGGGGACAAAAGGAAAGGCAAGTGGCGACACAGAGAGAAGCAGCAGGGGGGGCAGGTGGGAGAAAACATACAAAAAAAGCACAGGAGAAGAGAAGACAGGAAATGAAAATTAGAGATGCATAAAGGAGGAAATGTCGCCGCAACACATCAGAAAGTGTGAGAGTGACAGATCATTTAACTGTAAGTGTTGAAATGGATGTGTGAAAGTCTATTGGCAGTAAACAGACTTGACTACATATTATGTCTACATAGATGTAAATACTGGCAGGTAACTGGTTGTATTGGTGTAGAAAATGCTGTCCTTAATAAACACAACATTCACATTATTCAAGTATATGATGAGTCTGATTGAAGCCTGTATGCATCATATGTTAATATTAGTGTTGTGCCCATTTGGACTAGCTCCTAGGAAGCAACGTGAAGTGGACAGAGTGAGGGATGACTCTATGCATCAGCCACACAGGGAGGAGCGGGAAGAGGAGGTTGCAATGGCAGTGGGTATGGGAAGAAAGCCAGGATGCCAGGACTGCCAACCGAGTCAAAAGAGACGGAGAAAGCATCCTCAGCCAAAGCAGAGCAGGATGCGTTTCCTTTCCGACAAAACAAAAGCGCGTTGTGGTTTTTTTTTACTCGACGTCTCTCCGAAAAGCTTCCGGTAAACGCCGTTTCGGTGTGGTACCGGCCCTTTAAGAGAGAGAGAGAGAAGCAGCTGCAGCACGGCGTCTTGGTGATGAAGACAGAGGTGGAGGCGCTGTGGGTTGGAGACTGACACACACACACAAACAACAACCTCTCATGTGGAAAGAGGAAGCCGTAAGTGAGGAAGTTAATGTATATTTAGAACATGAAGGTAAGCTGAATAAGAGAGTGAAAGAAAGACAGAAGCTGGACGTCTTTTCTTGTTCACCGCCCTCCACCCCTCTCCTCTCTACTACGGGGTGTGTAGATGTTGTTTGTGGTTCGATACAAACAAACCTGTATGTGGGCTGTACTGACTAAACCACACCACTTATGACAACCTACACAGGCTGCAGTACCACAGGACAAATGGACTGCAGACTGAAAATCTTGTTTCCTCTGAACAATGTTATTGGATTCTGTTTCAAAATGTCACTACACGTACCACGAAGGAGGCAGCGAGAGGAGAAAACACACAGGGGATTGGAAACAAAGTAATGAACATATCAAATTTGCTACATAACAGGACTACACGATATTGCAACACCTACGAGGTTCCTTCCATCTAAATGAAGCAGGGGTCTTGCTAAGGTCTTGCTAGCTACTCAACAGCTAGCCCAGAGCCATAGTCTGGGCTCACTTACAGGGTAGCTGGACTGGACTTTCCTCCTCTGTTGGACAGGAGAGACCACCCAGGTTCTCCCGTCCGGAAACTAACAGCAACAGATAAGAGTGATGGCAAAGTGAAGAGGCATAGAGGCAAGAGGTATGGAAAGGGGGGGAGGAAGCAGGGATGGAGGAGAGAGAGAAAAATGAGATGACACTGACAACATGCATAGAGGTGGAACAAACACAAACAAAGATTGTTATTCTGAATGTGCATAACCCAACAGGGATACAGCGGACGAGTCGGTGACAATCAACAAGCCACTTTCTGACAAGTGGAATGGGAAAAGAAAGCAGAGGGAGATAAAGGAGAGTAAGAATCGAAAGTGAGTGAGAGCAGACGAAGGAGAAATACAACAGATGGGGAGGAGGAGAGAGAGAGGTGAAGAAGAGGAGAACAGGAATCATGAAAAGTGAATGTGGAGACTGTTGAATAATAAGCGGCTGAATAATTCAGACACAAGCCACTCAGATGAACTTGTGAGGTGAAGCATGCCGCATGCTCCCGCTGCACCGCTGCCTCCCTGGGGAGCGGCGCAGTATCTCAAACTCTGCCATCACCTGGCTTTTGGCTTTCTGGCTGGTTCACAATTCAAAACATTCGGCCTCTTTTGTCTCTTCAGTGTCCAAATGGCTTTGAATTTTGTTTCGGTGATTTTACAGTAACTATTTAACAGTTACTGCCTATATTGTTATCTCAAGCAGTCAAGTCGCAAGTCAGTTGAGTCTCACGGCAGACGAGTTGCAGGTCCTGATTTTTGCGACTTAAATCTGACTCGAGTCTCTGGCATGTTCACACCAGACACGTTTGGAGCAGCTTACTCCTTTAGTTCATTTGGGCAGGTCGGAAAATGCCATTTGAACACCAAATAACAGCACTGAGACGACCTGAAAATGTGGGTCGTGGTTAAACTATGGTGCAGTTCGTTAGGGATGAGAATGTCATCCGAACCAACAACAGGGAACATCGGCGAAATGTTTTCTTAACTTGTATGAACACCGGAGAAGGTTGATTATAGCAAAAACTTCAACTCCCATGCTTAGCTGAAGTTACAGGGACTAGAATCGGATGCCATCAAAATCTCTAACCTTGCCTAATACAAAGTAACCAAAACTCTGTCCAATAAATGAACTACTTGGGAGTCCAAACTACTTTTGTATACATGCCCTGGTTCGCTTGTTAATTTAGCCAGTGTGAACCTAAATGAACCCAATACAAAAACGCAACAAACTCAACTTTTCCACTCTGCTTCGGACCAAAGGAAACAAACTGTATGAAAGTGGGGAGGTCCTATTCGGTCCTGCTGACTGGTAGGCCACTCTTCAAAATCTGTGACTCTCTACAATAGAGGTTCTCAATTGGTGTTTCAAGCTTTGGAGGGTGACCAAGAATGCCTTGAGAGTTTGCTCAAATCTAAAGAGAATCAACATCAAACACATTATCTTAATTGAAAAGTAAGTCTACAATCAGCTCCCCCCTCAATGCTGATGCAATTTGCTCTTTGTGCTTTCCTCTTAAATGATCATAATATGCTTTATGTTACATTTAGAAGCAATCAATGGAGGGAATCTTGTGTCTGAGGAAAGTATGTTGCGATCCAGGTGTGTGATAACTAAGAGAGAGGAAGTGTTGCTGGCGACTGCAGCTATTCCAATACCTGAAGGATAACAGAAACAGGTACAGGGGGAGATGCCAGTGAGGTATCTCAGAGAATCCACTGTCCACTGGCAACTGCTTTTTCTGTGTGAGTGGAGTGGACCAGCACATGAAACATTCATCAATACACCGGACCTGATGCAACTATCCAGTATGCGACTGAACCAGGGTGAGTGCCCGTTTAGAAATCTGGCAAAGGGGATGGGATGCGAGAGGAAAGGACTGATGATGCGGGTGGCTGAGACACCAAGCACAGATGTCTAAGGGAGGAGAGAGGACCATCAGATGGACGGCCAATCTCTATGATGTCCTGTGAACCTCAGCGCCGGGGGAGAGATGCTGAAAGCTTCATCTCGTCCAGTACAGTATGTGTCCGCATTCTTTGGCTTTCAAACTTCAGTCTGGGTCTTTGGCAGCGTGTTTACAGCTGATTAAACAGACCACTTGCTTTCCCCGGGCCACTCTCTAGAAACCACTCGTTACCCTCAGTGCTTACAGGCCCCCGTGCTGCTGCGAACAAAGGGTGCGCTGTCTCCTTTCGAGCATGTTGGGCTCCAGCCAGACCAGACCAGGGCAGGTGAGAGGGCTGTCATATAACTGAGGGAGCTCGCTGACTAACCTGCCGGCCACAAGGACTTCTCATGCCACATTACAGGGTGTTTGATTCCTGATAGGAGATACCCCTTCGGAGCGGAGCCTTGCTATCTGTAACTGCGATCACTGGCTCTACTCCCCCATCCTCTACCCGATACTCATACATTCATTTATGGCTCTGCTTTAAGGCGCATTTAGACCTGCCAACACACCGCTATCGGGCGGATCTGATGGTAGCAAGTTGCTTCTAAGGGGGACAAGCATGCAGACAGAACACACACACACACAAACAAATGTGGAAAATCAAAAGGAAACCACTTCCTTTCTCTTAACTTCAGTTATTGCTATTATCACAACATGACCAGTTGAGTGGATCTGCGGCTTTGTTGACATTAGACAGCGGCAAAAGGTAGACATGCTCTTATTACTCTGAAAACACTCCAAACCACAGTGCACACTGCAACACGCTGTGTTTCACCGAATGCACTGCACACTGCAAGCAACTGCTGTCATTCCCATACCGGCCTCTATGTCTCCACTCCCTGTCTGTAGTCCTTTAGTCAATGTCTCTGTAGGAGGGCATCATACAGCTCAGTTCATGACATAAATATATACTAGATTATATATTGTTGTGTATATATGCTATATGGTGACGTACTCTGTCCTAGTCTAAGCAATACATATTAAAGATGATTGAATATAAGAGTTCCATATAAGGATAAATGAATGGCTGAATCAAAATGTCAAACTCAAAGAGAGGAGAGATGATGGGAGCTAGTCCTAGTCTGGGTAATAGGAGGAACGTGGGACAGTGTTTCAATGTGTCTTCGGACTCAGGCTGTGAGTTGCACCAACCAAGGTTTGTCTGTTGAACCTGCCACTTAGTATGAGAACATGTATCTAATAGTGTATATGCATGCACTTGTTTGTCTATGTGTGTGTGTGTGTGTGTAGGCTTTAGCTTACAAAGTACATATCTGTGATTGGCACGTCGTCGTCGTCGTCTACGGAAGCCTGGCTGGTACACCCGGAGCCGGACACCTGGCTGGCCCTGTCAGCCTCCACCACCACCACCTTGGGGCTGGCTGGAGCCTCCGGGGCATCAGTGGCCTCTGTTGCCCCGGGAGAAGAGGATGCGGCTGCGGCAGAGGAGGAAGAAGAGGCCTCGGGAGCTGCAGAAGAGCCGGAAGAGGCGGCTGCAGCAGCAGCAGCCCCGGCCCCGGCTATTTCCTGAACTTCACTGTGGGGGGAGAGAGAGAGAGAGATTTAACAGCTGTGTGGTTGTGTGTGTGTGTGTGTGTCTGTGTGTGTGTGTTTTCATGGTCTAACTGCCTAAGCTCTTAAGATTTTACCAGTTGCATGAGTGTTGCCACAACCCTTTATTGTTCCTGGCCAGATCGTCAACGATCAGGACTGAGGCTGATCCAGATTGCTTTCTCAGCTTCTTGCTAGAAGGAAAGCCCAGTAGTTGGCATCTCACAGGGAGAGAACTGATTGGCTGAAGCATTAGTGGGCAGTGGGGTGGCAGTGTCATGCAGGAGGTCTCTCCCTCACTCAGTCTTTTATTTCATCCACTTAGAATTTCCTCAGACTCTATCGTTCATTTTCTCCTGCTCCCTTTCTCTTGGCCTCTCTCTGTCCTTAGACCTTATTGTTCTCTACACTTACCTCCCTGAAACCAGTCTTGTTCTTTGTCTCTCTCTCTCTGACAATCATTCGCCCTCCCATTTCCTTTTTCTCCCCTCCACCTCTCTCTTTCCATCTACGAACCCATCTATCTCCCTCCTCCCTTCCATCCAACTCCCAGCAGCAGCAGGTGAAGCGGAGGCTGCTTGGAGGAGTGGGGCCATATCCAGATGGCTAATTCAGTCGCCAGTCGTCGGCTCTGCTGCTTTCTCCGCCCCTCTCTCTTCCTCCGGGCCATATGTCTAGCCACGGCCTTCTCAGCATCAGATCCAATTATTCAGTTGATATCCCTCAGCGGCCACACCCAGATCCTTCAAACTCAAGTCCCCAGTGTCCCAGTCACTTCAGTTCAGTTTGGCTCAGGTTGTGTGTGTGTGTGTGTGTGTTTCCAGGGCCCACAGTGAGATGAGGCGTGCTAACCCAACAGCTGGCCTAGCCTAGGAGAGAGACTGGCAGCACGTTATTTATAGTGCAGCGTCAAACTGAGTCATATTGATGATTGGGGTCATGAAGTACTCATTATGGCTCTACAGCTTAGCTAACTCCTATTAGGTTGCATGTATGTAGAAAGGGTGAAAGGCAGGAACGTTGGAACTGTAAATCATTGTATATTGTTCAGAACGGCTTTGAAATGCTTTAAAAAAAAAAAATGAAAATAGATGTGACAGGAGAAAGACTTAGAACTTAGAACAGTAACGAGCGGTGAGATGCTTGGCTGGGTAGGTAGAGTGAATTTTAATAATCATGACAGTCAGTTAACGCAGCAGCCAGCGCTCAAATCACATATGCAGAAAATATAGATTAGGCTATAAATCAATAAAAAAGTCAGTCAAGTAGCCTTTGTCAAAACGTATTATGCTGTGAAGTTAATACATTCATGAAGCCCAGAATGGACCTAATGCACAATCAAACAGATTCAGCCAACAATGTGTGGCACCGACAACATGATGGGACCCTCAAAGAGGTCTATTATAGATTGTTAACCTACACCGCCATGACACCCAAACGTTCATCCAATACTGAGCCAGCTCGCCATATGACAATTATTGTAGGCAATTATGGAATAGGCTACAATGCATAAGGCCACAACTCAACATAAACTATAATATTTAGGGTTGCGAGTGTCAGCACACCAGTAACAATCATGGTGTCAGCGCACCAATAACAACGATCTCCAATTCCATAATCATATACCATCTTGGGCTCTGGTGGCTGTAAAACATCCACTGAATTCACTAGAGGGAGAGAGAGAGAGAGAGAGAGCGAGCGAGAGATGCAGAGTGGGG
>CABFOP010106682.1:1870-13203 GCA_900683385.1 Anoplogaster cornuta | reverse complement strand
TTTTTCACAGCTTTTTTTTGTGCCTTTTTAGAAGTCCCTTTTTGAACCCCCCCCCCAAAAAAAATGGAATAATAAAAGCATTGATTTATAAAAGTATCAGTGCAACAATATCCCATGCCCGTGTCTTGTATGCCAATTTGTTGCACTGTTGCGCCATCAAAACAAATCATTGCCACGGTGTCTTTGATGTGTAACTGACAAGACTGACTGTCAAAGCTCCTTAAAGGGGTATTTCACCCACAAAATGACTATTTTTCTATCAAGTACTCACCTCTTGATGCCTTGAATCCACAGATAATTTTCATTTTTCTTGCATGCTTTCACGGTGAATGACGACCCCAAAAACTGTGCATACAACATACAGGACACTTGGATTATTTATTATTATGGATTATTATTTTGATATTGTTTTGCTGCTGTTAAACTTAGCCCCTATTCATTTCCATTCATCAAGTATATCAAGTTTTTGGGGTCTTCACAAAGTATGCAAGAAAAACAAAAATTCTCTGTGGATTTAAGGTATCAAGAGGTGAGTACGTGATAGAAAAATAGTCATTTTGTGGGTGAAATACCCCTTTACGGATTCTCCCAGCCTTATGAGGCTATAAACCCTCATGGTTTGATAACGAAATAGATGAAATTAACTGAAAGATATAGAGAAATACAATGAGGAAATCAGCGCCTCTTAATCAATCCCAAGTATATTGGACTTTCTTCCCAGACATTGCTGTGGTTTTCCGCAGTCCTCTTATTGTTTAATCTTAACGTTTCTTTCTTTCTTTCTTTCTTTCTCATCTCAATTCATCTTAGTTTGGAACATGATAAAAGGATAAAACATTTGTTCATTACCAGATGTTTTAAGATTTGAAGAGTTTCATTCCAAAAGGCGATATCAACCGTTTGATATAATTTGGTGCGTACTCTCCACAACATCGTTGCTTAAAGCTCTTAAAGTTAATGAAGTTATTAGCCATCTTAAGACCTTTGTGAACAAAGAATGTATTTGTGTTACAAGGATGCCTTAGTGAATACCACATGCACACATAATTAAAACAATAACAGTCTGTGACTCTGATACAAGTTATAAGTTGCACCGGCAGGGTTTTGGGGTGTGGCCGATTACAAGCACAGTGCTCTAGTTCTCTCGCACCATCTGCTCAGAGTTTATGCTCAAGCACAGGGCCAGGGGCATTGTTGCCACCCCTGACAGGCTGAAGGAGTGTTCATGTTCCCAGACAAGCTGCCAGGCCCCATTACCTCCACACATATAAACACACTGGTCTCATCCACATCCACAGGGCTGGAGGTAGGGGGGGTAGTCTGTTGGTATCACTGCTCCCAGGCCATTACACTTTGCAGCCTTGTACACAGACTATATTTTGATCAATAATGAACTGTACTGTCAAGACCACACCTTAGGAATGCTGTCACAAGGTACACACATGGGACTATTATTTATTCAGCATGAAAGGGAAAAACCCAGACTTCCAGATGGAAAATTGTTTTAATTTAATTTAATTTAACTGACTTTTATTGCTGTGGTTTTAATTAAATTATTTTCAATGAATTTTTGTAGAGGACATAACTGTCATCAGCTATTTTACACTCAATGCAATGCAAAAGGAAATAAACTTTGACATACTTCTTCTTCACCTTTGTAAGCACTTTGTAACTTTGTTTTTGAAAGGTGCTATTTAAATAAAGTTATTATTAAAGTTATTATTGACCTTCATGATATGGTTTTGTGTGACAGGGAATTGACAGCAGCCTCAATAGTCCACAATGCAATGCAGCCAACTAGCACTACCGCTATTGCTCTCTCCTCCTCCAAAGTGAAGTTAGCTTGATATTGGATCTCTGAATAATCAGGGGGTTTTTTTAAGATAAAACTCCTACACAAGTCCCCCTGCTATGCAAGTCGCTTACTCGTAGCACCATGCTCCATCGTTGGGCAGTTGAAAATGCAAGGTGAAAAGGAATAAGTGGGAAGTGAAGGGGTGTCTTGAAATACCAGTGGTTGGGGAGATTTCTTTCCACAAAAAAAAAGTGCTGGAAAGTTAGCTTTGAAAGCCAGAAATCTCAGCACATGGCAAAGTAATCGTTGAGTCACTGGTATTAATCAATAACCCTATTTACCTCCTCATTTATTTCACCTTTAACTTCTGACAAGAGCACATTAGAGCAGTATTAGAGTGAGTATGCGGGGAAGATATAGTATAAAAATGGGGTTACTGTATGTGATATCAGGGGGTGGAGACATAAGGACTGACTCAGCTATCCTGACTGGAGTAGGAAGGTCATTCTACCACTGGGGAGCCAGGAGGCACAAGAGTTGAGGCTGGGTGGAGTGATGGCCAAGTCGCCACAGGGAAGCAAGAGCTAAGCAGCCAGAAGTAGCGGAGTGCAGAGCCTGGTGTGTAGGCCTGGAGGTCTGGGGGTGCAGTTCCCTTGGCCTGGATTAGAAAGGGATTTTTGTCCAAGAGTTTGTCCAGGGAAGCATGCCCTCTTAACATCTCTAGCATGTTGGTGGAAACTGGGAATTGGAAAGCGAGTCTGAGAGTCTGTATATGCCAACCCAGGAATGAACGGTTGATCTTGTCCAGTTTACCTTGTCATGGGAGGAAACCATATTCTTAGAGATTTTAATGTCCCAGGGAAGAAATTGTTACTTTCAATGAGAGAATCAGATTCAGACTTTTTCTGGAATCTGTATATCTGTCTAGACTCTTGGTGGATTTGCTGCATGGACATACAACTCGCTGAATTTCACAGTGCCTGCTATCACACATGGTACAAGGACAACATGACCTCACATAAAGTGCGAAGGGACCATGTAAAACATATATATATATATATATAATTCCTCCTTTGGTGTAGTGAGTGACTAGTAGTCCATTGGCCAGTTGCCCCATGAGAAAAGATTTACTAAAGACTACAAACAATTTAGGAAACAGCCCCAGAAAACCTCAAATCTGTCTCCCTTTTCTCGCTACAAATGCAACACACTTATGAGTGACAGGATGAATTCTCTAAATTAAATCCAAACCCATTTTTCTATGTGGGGCACTTGAAGCATTAGCGGCCCATTAACTGATTTTCAATTAATGTCATTTGGCACCAATATCCATTGCTGGCTAGTTAATCATCCCCTTGCTCCAGGGATAATCCTTATGAGGAGAAATTCTCCCTGCCTTGAATAGAGTAATAAACATATCCCCTTAGCCTTTGTGGCAATGACAAATTGTTGTTTCTGAACAGGAAGAAGATTGTGTGTGCTGTCTGAAATTGTCAGCTCGGGGGCAAAGATTCATAGTTAAAGTTAAATTGTCCCAATAATATAACTGTAGAATCAAGAGGAAGAAATTAAAGCCATTGTGAGAGTTGAGTTTTTCAAATGTTTTTTTGTTGTTGTTTTTTTGTTTTTTTGGTGCTGATTTTGAAAGTCAATGTTATGGATCAGATAAGGATTTCATATTATGTCCTCAATGAACTGGCTTCCTGTGTTAAATAGGATTACTGACACCACGCTGGCACTGTGTGACAGAATCGGAAACAGTGGCTTGCGGTGTCACATACATTTAGCCGTGTTGTCAGAGGCAAAACACATTTTTCACACATGAGGGACGGCTTCACACTATGACAGCTTCATGTGCCACCCAGCTGGTAATTACGACAAACTGATAGCAATTTGTCCACTTGTCAGTGGAAAGACAAATTCTCTCTGCAATCCTACTGCTATCAAGTGTAGAAAAAGGATTCAATTATGGGATTCAGTTTATATGGCAACGGTTGCATCACTAGCCAGGGTTGTTTAGATAAGGGCTCATGGGAAACCAATTCCAACAGAACAAAACCACAGGATCAACAAAGGGTCTTGTAATATTAAAGAGTAGACGGTACCTTCGACATCACCTAGATTAATAAATTGCCTTGAAATGGCTTGCATTCATTTTAATCTCTCTGGTTGTCATTTTGACAAAGTTTAACAAAGAAGACGAAGAGGAATAGGCTACATGAATATGTTTCATCCATCAATATGCCTGTAGCTGTATTTTGTGTAATCCCTCATGCTTTATCTTTGTCACTACAGGGCCTGACCAGGTTTTCAAGGTCACCCAGGCTTCCACATGTGAGTTCTATGCAACTTCAGCATTTTCATTCTTTCTCTCAGCAACAGTCTGCCTGATCATTATTCCATAGTTCACAACAATTTCATTCAACTTACCTGACATTTATATTAGAATCACAGGGACTGGTTGCAAATTTAATATAGGCAGGATCGACCATTGCATGATTGTGGGGAATATTGTATTCGTGCCAGGCATTGTAATTTGTGGTCTTTAGCAGGCATTATATCTGGGTTTTCAAGGTAAAAAACCCTGTTTTTCTGGGACATGTTGCTATGTGTGCACTCTGGGAGGGTTTGTGCTAGGACTTCCCCTACAGGTTGAAACTAATTTGGAACAGCGAGAGCAGTTCAGCCCCTGGGGTTAGCTTGCTAACTGGGTTAGCGATCCTAATGGGAAACCTTATGACCTACTTTTCATGCTTATATGCATGCATACAGTATGTAGCCAGCCACAGCTTATCACCCCTCACTTTTTCCATTATTAAAATACTGCATACAGTGCTCTGTATACTTTGTCTGTGATTGCAAATAACATTTAATATATGATTATATATGATTCCAGATTTTGCATTAAAATGTTAATTTTCATGTTACAATCAGTTTTCATACCATCACAGCATTTGTATCATGGCAAACACAAAGCCAAATCTGGCGGTTGTATTACTAGTGCACCCCTAGTCTTTGACATAAGCAACAACTACATTATACATGGACACAACAATGTTTAAGTCTGTTTAAAGATAGTAGCTTCACCCTAAAGGCTGTAAGGTTATTAATGTTGCATATACTGTATTTCCTGTTTTCCAGAACACACGGGTCTCTATTGTGGAGACGAAAGGCGACAAGCCTGACGAGTTCTTCCACCTCTCTCCAGCTACACGCTCCCGTCATAACCTCCTCCTGCCCAGCTTCAGCAGCCCTGTTCGCCGTACATCCCTGGGAAACCTTCTGGGGGACGAGTTGCGCCAGTTCAACGCCCTGCGCCGCTGCCGCTCGCCCAACCTCAGCCGTAGTCTTCAAGGACGGAGCCCGTCACCTCAGTCACCATCAAAAAGAGAGCACAGCACCCCTGCAGCAGCCCCAGCCCAGGAAGAGTCCGAGGTGGAGCAGAAACCCTCTAAGTTGTTCATCCCAACCGTCACCTGCTTTGGACCCCCGGACCTTAGTCCTAGGTATTGCAAAAGCCATGGTCAAAGTTTAATTATTTTAATAACTCAACCAGAAAACACTCAAAATAACAGTTTTAAAGCAATTTTAATGGATGTTTTATGCTCCTCAGTGTGATAGCTTCAAAACTTCATGCTACAGATAACCTGCGCAGTGTTGCTGATGGATGAAATGGATGACATTTGCATTACATCTCAAAAGATGTCACGCCATTTCATTAACAGTGCACCTTATCCACCTGCCCCAACCATCTATATTCATAATGCATCCTTAGGCCACCCAGTAAGCGAGGTGGTTCAGAGGGCTCAGGTGTCCACCCATACAGACAGGTACCAGGCTCTTCTCCTCATGTTAACCCCAGATGGGCGTCTGCCAGCAGCAGCTCTCATGGCAGCTCCTTGGGTCGTCTGGCTGCTCCACGATAATTGAAAAAGCTCTACTGTTACATTAACCCCTGCTCCCCCCCTTGCCAGGGTTGTCGACGGCATCGAAGATAATGGACACACATTCCATTTCAACATGGAGCAGAGTGGGCCTAGAGCCAGTAGCAGTACCAGGATCCAAGGTACACCAAACAGCCTCCAGCTGCGCTTTGACCGTCAGCGGGAGGGTCACCTGGGTGCCAGATGGCTGGAGGTGAACCAAGGGGTTCAAACAGTGGCTGCCACAGTCCTGCACAGTCCTTCCTGATATCTAACTTGAACTTTTACTGATGAGCACTATCATTTTGGGATGAGTATTCAATTCAGTTCAGTTGAAATCCCATTGATTTAATTGGTAAAAGGCATGCTTTGGCAACAAACATTAAAACATACATACATACATACATACATACATACATACATACATACATACATACATACATACATACATACATACATACATACATACATACATACATACATACATACATACATACTGTACATGGCAGTGAACTCACTGTCAATCACACTTACAATTACAATTGTGTAGTGTGCATAAGTCAGCTACTTAAAGTTTTCTCCTCTTTCCAGACCCCTCACAGGCCAATGCTCTGTTGTTGGAGACAGAGGAGGTCAGGCAGAGCATCAGTCAACTCAACCAAAAGGTAAAGTATAGCTCATTAAACCCAAATCAGAATTGTTGGGACCAAAGCTAATGTAACAGTTAAGATCCCCATCCCTGGCCCTATGCTTTCCCTTGTTGGCCCAGGATGGAAACCTACCACAACTTAATTCTTATCCCTAATTCCTACTGTCCAAGAGTGAAAGTTGCTTCATTGACCACTTTCCATATTCATATTTACTTAATGTTTCATGACTTTTATCCAAGCATTAATGTATTTGTGATGCAAAAATACAATATACATACCATTTCCACATTCAAAATTGAGCTCCTGTTTCAGTCTCCACAAGACAGATCACTGGCATACTGTACTGTATCTGCATTCAGCGCAAACCAGCAAAACAATCATGAGCTCATACATTCTTTCAGCGATAATTTCCTGACTTCAACAACCATGGTTGTAGATTTATAGGGTTACGGTTAGTACGAATGTATGGTGAGATCATGTAGAAGCTGCATGATTTCTGCCCTTTATCACAGTCCATCCCTGCATTTCTAATGTGAATGTAGAGGGAAGGCAGGTGCAGCGAGAGGCTCCAGATGGGCCTAGGTAGGTGCTGTCTGAAGTAGATATTAATTAATCAGCAGGGCGCTTCTGCAATGCAGCGGAAAGTCTGGAGCGCTGACTCGACAATCTGAATAAAAAACATTCTGATAACAACCGAGCTTTAGTTGTGCTCCCTCTTTGCTCCCCTTTACCTTTTGTTTCCCTGCCTTGTTTCCCATGTTTTTGTCTACTTTCTTCCTTATTTGCATCAGCCTCCCCCATCTCCCTCTGGATTACAGGGCTGCGTAAGAAGCCACTTCTTAGAGTCACAGAGAGGATTATGAATTGTTTGGTACTATTTTGGGAGGTCATCAGAAAATTATATCTGGACAGGAGTCTGAGATAAAGTCTTAAAGATAGAAGCTGATTAATTTGTCACTCTATACAGGGGACTTTTTTTTCCAACTGTATTTTCCAACTGTGCTTGGTAAGCTTCCATTACTGGTACAGGCAGGATAGGATATGCTCCAAGTCTTTTTATATCACCACCAAACTGTATATATGCACTCTCTTCACAGATGGGCACATTGAATCAGGAAGTATCCAAACTTACCAAGGACCTCCACCACATGATGCATCTCCTCCAGGCCCATGTGGCTGTGCAACACTACACTGCCTCCCTCTCCTCCTACCCTTACAGTGCCCACATGGTCTCCAACCCTCCTTCAGCCCCCAACACTGGCATGGCATTCAACTTGGCTTCCAGCTTGCACCTCCATCATGATACTGGGAACCTAGAAGGCCACAGCCACCATAGTAGCCCACATGTTGGCCAGTGGAACTACAGTGGGTCTGCTGGAACCCAGACAGAGAGCCACTATCAGCCCCAATCCTCTAGTCCTCCTAACTTTTACCCGTCGCACCCTACAGTCTCAACCAGGCCAGGCCTAAGCCATGGCTCTGGGAGCACCACCCCACATCCTTGGAGTGGCCCTTCCCTCCTTAGCATCAGCCCAGCCTTCCAGGGTGGAAGTCCCGGCATGGCATCTCATGCTTTACATGAAGACTCTGATGGTAGGCCTCTCAGTGCCAGCCCGACCACAATCAGCCAGTCCCAGCCCACTTTGTGCCTGCAGCCTCCCAGTGGCAGTGGTGAATATTCTTGTCTTTTGTCTAGTGCACCTACATCCACCCACAGTCTGTTGACCTCATCACTCAGTTCTTTCCCTCATCTCTATTTGCCCTCTGACTCCCACCTCCACCCTGCACAAGCCACACAAGGGGACATTCGTGTTCTGGCATCTGACCCAAATGGTCATCGTCTGATACAGGACACCTCCAGCCTTCTAGTCGAGGAGCCACACCTCTCCATACACCCTATCCCTGCCTCTCCACCGACCTTCCCCAGGCAGCCATCTGTCTGCTCCCAGGACTCAGGACCTCCAAGACCAGATGCTCTCGAGTCCCATTTACCACTGGGCGATTCATCTGCCATGGAACACACCAGCCTGGAGTGCCTTCTGGGGAACGAGGGCTCCATGGAGAGCAGGGACAGCGAGAGCATGTCATCCCGGAGATCCAGCATCGGCGTCCAGACTCAGAGCACAGAGCAGTCGTGGTGTCTGGACCTCACAGACTAGAGTGAACCGTGTTCTCATGGCAGACACCTTCACTGCAACAAATACAGTGGCAGTGTACTAGAAAAAAGCAGCACTGGACAAGGAAATCAATTTATTGACTTCTCACAGTGTTTGAAGTGACTGCTGGGGATTGTCAACGTGTGCCGTGTTCTTGGGCTTTATTTATTTGTCAAACTCCATGCAATTTACACCTTTTCTATGCAAAAGCATGTCATTTGTGCATTATCTTGGCTTTGTTGAATGGTCTTTGAAAAATGCCAAGAG
Organism: Anoplogaster cornuta; assembly: GCA_900683385.1. NCBI lineage: Eukaryota > Metazoa > Chordata > Actinopteri > Trachichthyiformes > Anoplogasteridae > Anoplogaster > Anoplogaster cornuta. Next base: position 4,412 of record CABFOP010106682.1, on the reverse strand, counting down.
GTGTTTATTTTTTCATTCATTCATCTAAGAAGCATTTTAAGTGTTGAATTTACAAAATTCAGATATACGATTAGATTTAAGTTAGAGGAACTTTTGGGAGGAACATTTTATTTGATCCTCTCAAATGAAAAGTATAACAGTTCAGTAGAGTTGGATTATAAAACCAAATGACCACAACTTGGCAGAATAGTGTAAGCTTCTTTAAAGGGATAATCAATACAAAGCCGTGAATACAGTGCCGGTAATTTTATTTAAAAATAAATTAGTTGGCTGAACTGACTTCTGCTATGAAACATTTGAGACAAAATTAGGAATAGATTTTAATTTTTCTTGCTCTGTCTGCTGAAGCATTATGTGAATCTACTATACAGTATGAACATTTGCTACAATATGTTTTGCAAAATTTATTTATTTATGTATTTTAATGTTAATCAAAAATCAGAGGCATTACTGGAACTAGTGATGTACAGTCTAGTCTATATCACCAATAACTTTCTTCAGCCATACTGTAGATAAACTCACATGGCCATGACTCCACCATGACATGTTATTATGCACAACCTTTTGGGACATTAAACTATCCACCTGTACTTAAGTTCTGCTCTGAGATCACACAAAATCAACCCTTAGGCCCACAACAGTGGGTTCCAGTATTTACTTTTCCAACATCTCGGAGGAGTTTGCAGTTGATAATACCTGTTACCTCCTTGCATGGTAAAGTTATTCATTCTTTTTCCTAAGGAAAAGGTATCGACATCAATGTGTAAGCAGTCTATGTGACAACCTACAGTATAGACTGTGTAGACAAATATTGTATTTGCATGGCAGTTTGAGGCAGGCTGGGCAGAAGGGTTAGATTTTTGGCAAAGCATATACTTCAGCTTGGATATAGGGAATGTTTTATGTGCACCACACAGCACAGATTGTTTCTTGTTTTACATGGAATGTTTTTCCCAGTTTGGCATTTTCATTTTGGTTTGTAAGTTTATACAGTTCTTGGATTATGAATGTTAAAGAAACTCCAAAAAGCATCTATGGCACACAATATAGACATAATTTAATTGAGCATCTCCTTTTTATGTTCTCCTTTTGAAGATTTTCTTCAGGAGTCCTTAAAGGCATTACATATAATGTTAATTCGGTTTAATTGTGCTTCACAAAAAACACATATTTAAGAATAGCTACATGAAGCTTAAAAAAACATATTATCAAAACAATAGTGATAAATTAAATATACAGTACTGTGCAAAGGTCTTAGACACATATAAAAACATTTTTAAAGCCAAGATGCTTTAAAAAATTATTAAATAAAGAGCAGTAATGCAAAACAAAAAAATACATTTAAAACATAATTTAAAAAATAATCAAAGACCAAAAAAATCTAGGGTGCCCAGCACTTTTGCACAATACTGTATACATTAATATATATATAAATTGGCTCCCACCTTTAAATATTTCATCCTGTTATTAATTTGCAAAATATGAACGCCTCCTGAGAAAATCATTAAATCTTAATATTCACATGACATTAAAAGTATTCAGTACCTTTGTTCTTTTTGACATGATTTCTCCTTGACTGAAAAATAAAGTATACTTAGATTTCTCACCGTGTCTGTGTTCTGTTCTGTGTACTCTGGGGTGTCGGACAACAGTTTCTCACTCATTTCATGTGTAACACATGTCAAATATGTGCTTGCTCACCTTCACCCCAGTCTTAAAAGTTACCCACCAGAACTATCACCAGAGTCACCAAAGTCACCAGAACTAGGAACCACCAGTAATGACGTGTCGTTGAAGAACAGCACTAAAAATCCAAACAATAGCCTCACGGTTGTTCCAGATACTGCAGATGTTCAAAAACAGGCATTCAGTTTTACTGATCCACCAAAAATGTATTATTAGATCGAGAAACAATGATTTGACTTGGACAAATCTTTGTAAGGTGTCACATCTTGGGGAATCAAGACATTTCCAGGTTGTATCTGTTATGGTTCCAGCTGTGTTTCACCCTCATTCGTAGTGTTTCTACTGTTTTCCCCTTCCTGGTGTTTCCTGTTGTTTCCCTGTCTGTCTTCTCTCTGTCTGTGTGTGTGTCTGGGCCTGGCACTCTGGCAGACTCTTCCCGCCAATCCACCTGCACACCTGAGACTCATCACTCATCAGACTCCTGTTGCATATATACCCCGGCTCTACACTCCAGTCTTCACCAGATCGTTTAGTTTGCCAACGTCGTATTAACACTATGGTCCCTAGTATCTCTAATCATTCTTTGTGTTTTTCTCGACTCTCTATTCATTTTGTATCTCCGTGCTCCAGGTCTACTCCTCGTCCTTGCCTCCTGTCTGGTTGCCACATCCAGTGCTACGCCTGTCTGCTGTGAGAGAAAAATAGAAAATAGTCTTATACTTGGTAGAAATTGTGTTATTTGAGTAAAAAGGCTGTCTCTGCTGTTTTCAACAGCCTTTGCCCACCCCCTACTCCTAAATGACCTTTTGTCTGACCATGTGGGTTTCAGTTCTTGAACAAAGGAATTTCACCAACC
>CABFOP010106483.1:0-12305 GCA_900683385.1 Anoplogaster cornuta | reverse complement strand
TGCTGAGGGGCGTGTACGACGGAGCAGAGCCGGAAATGTACTCGCAGAAGTCTTTCTTATTGGTCAGAAATTTGACGGCGGAAAATGTAAACACGGAAATCTAGCAAGAAGAAGACTACAAACCTATAAACACAGAGCGCATTAACGTTAACGGAGAAACATGAACTTGCCGCAAATACGTTTGGTGATACTGGCAGTAATCCTGCTTTGGTGTTCCTACCAAACGCATTTGGAGAGCGAACGCCTGTTAAGGCTCACGGCTGTGAATACGTTCATCCACTACATAGCCCATAATCCTCTGCGTTTTGGCTCATTTCCTGTAACTGGGTCGGATTCAGTTCGGATTGCGTTCTCAGTGCAATCGAACCGCACTCGGGTTCGCTTGGAAACGGTCCGAGACCACCTCTCTCAAGTGGTCTCGGACCGGTTGTTTTGGTCCGCACCCGAGTTCGATTACTGCTTTCACAAGTGCCCAAACGAACCGAACCAGCTGTTTAACCGCACCAGGGTTCGATTAAAACGGACTAAATGTTGGCTTGTGAAAGCGCCTTAATATAATACCTTTTTGAACGGTTGTGTGTTTTCTTTTTTTTTAACCTCGTTCCATTTCGTTCCAGGCTTGTGAAGCTTGCCAGAAAGATGCTCTCGAAGCGAAGGAACATGCTAAATCAGCCGAGGCCGAGCGGCAGCATGCGGAACAGAAGTGGGAGGAGACGGAGCGCAAACTGAAGGAGCTCCAGGGGGACTTTGACGCGCTTTGCCGCTCCCCTGGAACGCCTCTTCTACGCAACTACGGAGAGCTGGACCAGCTCCCTTTAGCAAAGCTTCACTCCATCCAGAGTCAGCTGCGTAATGACCTAGACCTTATAGACGGGGTAAGAAAGACAAGATCACATACAGCATTTCATTTGTAGCATCCAATCCTTCGTATGTCAAAAGCATGCTTGTTTTGAAAAGTCTGCATGAACTGTGTTTCCTAAGTTGCAGCTGATATTCATTCTTTTCTCCCCCCAACAGGTAATATATCAGCTTCAGTCAAAGAAATGTATAGTTTGCCAAAAGCATGATCGTTGCATTGTTCTGCAGCCTTGCCAACATTATGTACTTTGTGAGAGCTGTGCACCTAGTAAAACAGAATGTCCCTACTGTAGAACAAAAATATTGAAGTGGTGATGTACAATTATTCAAGGTACTATTTAAACAATTAGCCCTTTTGAAAAAGCTACTAATACATATTATTCTTACATTTTCAAAATAGCAATTTGTGTTTCATATGGTGATTCATAATTAATAATTTAGAATTAAATAAATGATGTTTGACTGATAAAGTACTATTATGAATCTGATTGTTAAAGGGATTCAGTCATTTTAATTTTTGCCCATTTTAATGTTCTGCGCTCAACTAAAATCACCTCAGTTTTGTGGTGGAAAAGCTATGCATTTAGAAATCACATCACCTTGCAGTGCCCTTTTGATCCTGACTATTCTGAATTGTATCTTAAGTATTTTATTTTGGACAATTTACAGCACATGCGACTCATTACACATATGAATTATCCCCATTTACTCTCGGTGTTACAAATGCATCTCAACTAACAACACAGAATTCAATCAAGCTTTCTCCCAACAAAATTCAAATATGCATTGCCAGTCTGACAAATTTCTCTTGCAGTAAATGCAGAAATTTTAATTGTGTGTTTTAGATATAATCTTGCAGGCTCTCTGTAGATTGTAGTGCTGTATACATGTATTTGTTTTTATCAAACTTGATGAGTATATGGTGGTCCTCCAGTTTTCATTGCTGTTAAATGAACAATTATTCTTTTATGGCAACTACAGAATGTTTTTATCGCTAAAAGAACATAAAGCAAAAAAATAAAGTTAACAGCTGAATGTGCAACAAGAAAAATAAGTGATGTGAGATTGTATTGCTGCCCACATATTGTGCTGTACACTGTATGTGGATTGGAAACATTCCACAATACACTTTGTAATCAGTGTGGCCAAATGCATCTCCTGCGGTGGTGATTGAATAACTGCATCTTTGGTGCTGCACTGAGCACCAAGTTTCAAAGCATATTATATATATTTATTTTTACTCCACACTTAAAGCAGCCTCAGAACATGCTTTAAGGCATTTAATTGCAGGCAAAACTTGTAACTCCCTTTCAACGGCTTGACACTGAAATGTTTAGCAGATCTTAAGCCCCTCTCACACATAGTTCCCTGTAAATTACAGGGATAACCTTTCCGGCACCGCTAATGATTTTCACCATTCACAAATGCAGCTACATTCAGGAACATTCAGGAATAGATGAGGCAGGGACAGTCCAGCAGATGGCGGTAATTCAATCATGTTGCTCTTCCAACATTTCCAAAAGTTATCAGACCGAATTGATCAAATTCTGATAGTGAAACGAGGGGGTTTGCGGGGTTGTGATGCTCAAAACAATTTATCCACCGTTTTACAGTGTCCATGACTCACACTGTTGTTTATTTGTCATGATTGTCATGACTTCACGAGTGATTGTCATCTTGTCACTGTTCCAGTTGTTTATCCTCAAAGTGGAGAGAGAGCAGATGAGCGTTCATTTGAGTTGAGTGGAACGGACACTCGGACAGCTCCTTAGAGGCGTGTAATTGCAACTTCATGACGTTTCATAACGGAAACACTCATTGCGGTTGAGGAGCTGTTTTTGTCCGGTGCCATTGTTCTTTAATGTATTAAACAAGTCACGGATTCCAATACATCATCAGCGGAGTCTTGTGATTGGTTCGCTCGCTGCATGTGACAGCATCTTTCGTCAGACGGGCTTAACCCTTTACATGCTTGTCCCGGCAATGTTACTGCTTCCATTCACAACACTGCAGGACCGGCATTTTCACGGAAATGTTACGAGGTCTTGAAGTGGGAAATTGGAGGTACCGATTTCCTGGAATATCGACCCGTTCCCATTCACACATGACCCCATGGAGGAAATGTTGTTGAACATTTCAGGGATAGACCACATAGATGGATAGGGATAGGCTATAGATGCTGCTATCCAGTGTAAAAGCACTTTTTTTGAGTGAGTCTTGAGTGAAAGATTGTGAGATGGGGGAAAAAGGTGTAACTTTCATATCCCATGTTAACTCAAAATGGTTTATTTTTGCTGCTATATTTACAGTTAAAATATATTTTAACACTGAAATAACTTATATAATAATAATGTAGCATTTGCTCAGCCAATTTGAGATTGGAAAAAAGATGTCAAACAAATTATCCTTTGATTCATTGAGTATCCCTGTGCTTTGGCCTCCTTGTGGAGGGGGAAAGAAAGTACCACAAAATGAATTAACAAATATAGACAAAGCAAACCATTATTGACAAGTTTAGCACCACAGGCAGCGCCACACTCATTCCAGATTGGGACCTCAAGGGCAATATGCAACGAAGTCGTCCGTAACCTTTCAAAAACTGCGGCCAGTAAATGGTCAGTCAACTACAAAATTCATCACAATCTAGTCTGGTGGTGATGTGAAACATAAAATGGGCAGAACTCAAAACTGATTGTTCTTTATTTAAAGGGGAATACCACTAAATTGAATAATTCACGTCAACAAATCTCCTTCAATGCTAGAAACCAAACATCCAAGCAGCTGATCTGTGATTTGAGCTGCTCCATTAACATTAGAAGCTGAAGAACCTGCTCGTCCAAATGCTCATATACAAATTAACTCTTAGTTCTCAACCTGAAATGTCCCTGTAACTCGGTAGTGAAACATTAATAGTACTAATCTAGGAAATGGCAATAACGAATGAATTGTAGTGTTCCTCTTCAAGTAAAGTCCCATTACATTTTCAAAGATGCCGTGATTCAAATTTTTTACCAACCAGTCAAACATTATTATGACCAACTTTCTGCAGAAGTCTGATTTCTTATGAAAGCACTTTGTTGACCTGGGACTTTGTTAAAGGGTGTATAGAAATTGGCTTTAAGCTGCTTTGTAGTTTGTTTTTTTCATTTTTAGATTTATAAAATTTTTCTATATAAGCTAATGTCTAAAGCTTTTGTGTGTACTGTGAAACATAATTTGAATATGTCACGTTTCCTATCATTACATCATGGTATGGTTCTATATATTAGTTAGCTTTCATAGAAAAGTACTTAATAGTTTCTACTTTCATAGTTAAATTTATAAAATTTCAATCAAATAGTGCAAATTTAAAATGCATTTTAGGCATAACCAGCAGCTGTAATATCAGTAAGGAACATGCTAAATGTTAAGGCAGTTATTCAATCAGTTAGTTTTGTCTTTTATATAGCCTAGCCGTTAGAGGAGCATGTATTGTATTTGCTAAAGCCTGAAATGGTGAATTTTGTAGGAATCTTGACCTTGTCTAGAACATATCGGCCTCTCACTCTCAAGTGCCTTGCCTTAGATGAAAAACTATGTGTAGGATTGTCAGCGCAAACACAAGTAGTCAGCTTGTGCACAAGTTTCTGCAAAATGTGTCTAGTTTAAGTTTGCAGAAGTGTTCACATACGGTATGTGTATATGTAAACCATAGTGTATTTTGGCCCAGTCCCATTAAAGTATTTCTGCGGATGATAATTGTATGAAGACAAATGTTGTCAGTGCCTGTGTCCTGACTTCAACCCACCCATTCCTCGGCCGTGGTGCTCTTTTGGTGCAGCTTCAGTCTTTGCAATTCAACATTTGGGAGTATGCAAACAATGGGACACACAAATTTGTATCACAACAACAAAAAAGGCTTGTGTTCTTTTTAAAACAGTACAGTGATTTTAGTTAGTTTTATTGGAATACATAATTCTACAATGAATGAAGAATTCAGTGGTTGACATGTAAGTTGCATTTTCAATTATGACAGTGTATTGTGCTTAGGTTACTCTATTTGAAATGACCTTCTACTGTGTTAAAAACAACAATGATTTTTCTTTTAATTTTTGCTTTAAGAAAATCACGTATCTCCAGGTACACCTTTTGCTACTTACAAATATGGGAAAATGCATTGTTTACATTCACATAAATGGCAATTAAGCAACTCAGAGGAAAAAAATATCTTCAAGAAAGATTATGGTATTTAGCTTCTTGGTGTTTATCTATCTACGGCATAAAAGGCAGGCTCAACACTTCTGGTATTGCATGTGTTATATTATGCGATATGTTAACCAGCATTTAAAAACAAAACAAAAACAGTTCGCACTGTCACACTGCCAGAATATATTTTGACTTATTTTTAGTGTACTAAAGGCTTATTAACTTCACTTCTGCAAGCTTGCTGCTACTGAAAAAGGTATTAATGTAGTTTCTTGTAATACATTTAGATGTTTGAATGTTGTGCGTACAAAGCTCAGATTTCAGAAACTATGGAATAATCAGTCTTCTGCATCAAACGCGACACAACCTTTTCTGATTGAATTATTCTTTTGTGAATCTGTTTGAGTGAAACTTTGGTACTTTTGTAAATCGCTTAGAAAGATGTCACTGACCTGTACTGCTGTAGAATGTCCCAATACTTTTCCTCTTTTCTTTTTTTTTTCCAATTGGTTGAAAGCAAATGTGTTTTTTGTTGCATTTCTTCTCCCATCCACTGGATTGCAGTGCATGGTGCATCTCCTAATATCACAGGGTCTTTTGGTCTGTTCTGTCTGAAGCAGCTAAATCCACGATGTCTAGTGTGAAATTCAAAAAATGAACCAAAGTGGTGTTCTAATAACTGTCCAAATGTGTAATCTAAAGTGTGAAATTTACCCTCGAACAGAACTCACGTTATCACTAAGATGCTGGACAAGTCGGTCTGGATTTGTGTGGAAATTGAATCTCAGATTTGTTGTCAGTAGTGCAGCTGTTTTTTCTCAGAAAAACAGATGCACCATGAATAACGTGGACTGTTTGAGGGTGAGTTTTTACTTTAGTTCTTCGTTTAATAGGACAGGACATTAATTTAGTGAGTATATGACAAAACTATGCCAATGGCTTTTGCTTACAACATTATTGGGACTTCAAGCCCATTTTGTAGTTTTACCAAAGACCTGTACTGTTATTTCTTTTGTATTACATTTCATTTTTCATTTCATCAGTATGAAAACTAATTTGACAGAAATCACCTAGTACCTTAAATCGATTGACATGTTCACTAACTATAATTCATGGATTTGTTTTTCTAGCATAAGTTAGCTATAGTGGGTTGATACACAAATGATCAAAAATGCATGGGTCGAATCCTCACTAAATATGTGCATTTGTATATTTGGTTTTGGGTTAAGTATACATTGGTATTTATGGCAGATTTGTGCAATATTGGCAAGCACATGCTGACCTTAAGCAAGGATTCAGAGCCAGTTTGATCGATTGTCTACAGTGAAGGAAAGTGAGAGGTGAATGGCATTTGTGTTTCTAAAGTGGCCATACAAACTTAGTAATATTACTATAGTAATATTCTGAAGTTATTTTTTTCTTGTTGATTTTGCTTAACTACATAATCTCAATCAATTCGGAGTATTGATGGTTGTGCACTATATGCTGTCAAGATGGGCCTACAATGACCGTAAGGTGCTTTCTTTCAATTTGACTGTTTTTGTTTGCTCAATGGTTTTACTTTTCCACAAAATGTATATTTCTTAACATCATGGTCAAAATGATCTTATGCTTTATGTAAAACTTCAAGGGACAACTGATTGTGGCAAGCATTAATGGCAGATGCAGACATAAATTGAGTTACTTGTGGTAATTTTTTGTGGTAATTTGGCCCTCACAATCTCTCCTCAGTGGTTTATTTGCCCAAATTTCTCATGAGTAATTTGATGTACTTCTTATCCTCTTGGTAAGCACAGCTTCTTTTTACATTTGTTAAATTTATCTCTAGTGGACCAATTACACGTTTGAGTACATCTGTGCCTTTTTATGATTAAATTACATCATTTTGATTGGAATCAAGGGAATATTGCTCTGAGATAGTATTTAATCCGAGTCTATAAATTACACAATCTAACACATACCTAATTAGAATCACAATCCCAGTGCCTTAGGACATTTTTGTGGAGCATAAAGTGTTATATATATAAGTGTTAAATGATCCTCTGCATCCAGTTGCCTAAAGGAGAAAGGCCATTCAAATGCAATGGCTTTATTACCCACTTCCACAGGATGAAGCAAAGGTCCTCTATCTCCGTCTGTATTTGCCATACCATTAAAGAAAACACAGCAATACCTACCATTGACTAAACAATTTCTTATGATCTCAATTAATTCAGTCATTTATTGGCACTGAAAAAAAAATCAATTGTTTAAAGAAAAGCACCAAATAGGAAGACTTTGTAAATGAACTGTAATAGATGTATCATTATGCTCTGCATTGAAATAGTTAAATCTATTTTGCATTATTGTTAGTTGTTTTGTGTTGTCTTTTGTTTGTAATATTATGAAAATGGAGCCTGAAGATTTATGCAATCTTGTACATGTATGAGTATGATGTATGGAGCTGTTCAAATTTAGTAAAAATACTAGTACAACAAGTGTTGTCAAACATTTAATAAAATAATCTGAATGTGGAACCAGTTGTTCCATATACCGTAGATGATTTCGGTAGAAATGTTATTTTAACATTGAAGCCCTGAAATATTGAATGTATTGTTCTAAATTAGATATTCAATGAATAGGTCACTGGAATATTATGGAGAGCAGTTAATTCATTATAATGTAGCATCTAGTTGTGAATTGCTATTCAATAAAATTTATAAGAACTAAATGCAAGTTTTCCAAGTTTTTGTATGCGTCAGCAAAATGAGGGAAGGGTAAGGAAAGAAATGTATTTTTCTCAGGGTGATATAGTGATTTAATAGACTGCAATGTTTTCAGTCTGAGGAAACTGCATTTCATGGATTTATTTACCTTGATGTCAGTGGGTTTAGTCATTTATTTATGAATAACGTCCCTCCTTTTGTGACAAGGTATATGGATATGTAGGACACATTCACCTGCTAATCTTGGAAAATATTCTGTTGGTATATTGATATTTTTGTGTTATGGACACAAGACTAGGTGCAAGTATCTTAGTTAACTAGATTTTCTTTTTCTACATCAAGAATTATGTACTGCATATTTTCTGTAGTGTATTACTAGTTTGTTAACACTTGTTAAAATGTTACACTACAGTTATGCAATGGTTTACAGAATTCACAAAATTATTTTTTATCTTGCGAATTAAAGTAATTTTTCATCTGAAATGTGTGGAATACTTTTTGTCTCATGAACACGAGCCTTTCGATAGAGCTTTAAATGTTGCTTTACGAAATAAAAAGATTAGGTAAGACCCATAATAGTGTTATACTTTATTTCTGTACAAAACACATTGCACATTTTGGTGTCTGGAAGAACCAACATTGAATTGATATAAACAATTAGAATTGTGAATTACATTTTTCAGAGCAGGCATCCTCATGCTTCTCGATGTTGCTTAGCTTGTGGGCAGTGCATTAGGAAGGTTGCATGTTCAATTCCTGTGGCACAATGGCATGATGGCTCTCAGGAGACGATGTTAAATAGGTAGCATATCAGTTTGGCCTGGAGAATGTGAAACATGGGTCAACAAAATAAGTAATGTTTAATGGCCCAACTGAAAACTATCATTTTGACCATACGACAAAGCTTACAGCAGCTCTACAACTGGTTTCCTTTGAAAGAGTAGCTTGTTAAAGTAATGGTTTTAATCCCTTTAGGAAATAAAAGGCAAAAACTGAATCATGTCTGATGTGAATGTGCATCTGCAAAATTACCTGTTTCTCAGTGCTTGGGTAGATAATCATTTCCCCCACTTTTTCCAGGTCTGGCCTCTCTCTGTAAATGCTACAGTGCAAAAGTAAAGGCATAAGGAAGCGTTCTATTTACAGACAGTCTAAATGCTCGACTAGCCTGTTTCCATACCTTTCAAGAATCAAGTTGAAACAGGTCACTACATTATCCCTTTGTAGAGCAATGATGAGACAGGGACCCGTGTGAAGACGAGCCATCTGAAGCAGACACAAGAAACCCGGGATAAGCATTACTACCATCTGCATGAAAGTATACTGTTAATTTTGAGCAACCGTACACTTAGGAGCCGCATTTCTTCCTTACGCATTCCTTCCCGTTTCTTGTTGACTCCAGTGCCAGTATCTCAGCGATGTGTTGCCTCTGCTCCCCATCCAGCACAGTCATCCTCCCTGCCACCAGATGGCAGCCTGACCTCAGCAGCTGCCCCAGCAGGTCCAGGTGCGTGGGTGCTTGGCTGAGCGCTGGACGGTTGAGGGGCAGCAGTAGGCAGGTTGTCTGGCAGAGAGCACTGTTTGCCATGGACCCTGGTACCAACAACCGAGCAGAACAGGACAGCACCATTTACAAAGGTCATCTGGAGCTGAGTCAGAACATTTCAACATCCATTCCAGGACAATCCTTGCCAATGTGCCAATGAAAGTAAATAATTTCCTATTTAAGGTCCTATTTTGCCTCAGCCTAAAGCCAGTCAAAGTCTTGTTTGGTTAATAAAAGATTGAGCAATTTTCAATTTGTAGATTTCCAAGTGGTGTTCATATAGCAATAATACCCAAGGTGTTCTTTACTGTGATTAAAGGTATGACTGGTGCAGCTCGGTACAAGGCAGAGCCGACGTCTTATGGGTATTATTGCGTTTAAAATACAGCATTGCTTGTGTACTGATAGGATACTTTATTCAAATGACCAGTGTGGTTGGAATGCGTCTTTGATCAGGTCGCTTACCAGTGGTGGAAGAAGTACTCAGATCTTTTACTTAAGTAAAAGTAGCAATACCACAGTGCAAACATACTCTGTTACAAGTAAGAGTCCTGCATTCAAAATCTTACTTAAGTAAAAGTACAAAAGTATTAGCATCAAAATATACTTAAAGTACCAAAAGTAAAAGTACTCTGTGCAGAATGGCACATTTCAAAATAATATATATTATATTATTGGATTATAATTATCGATCATTAATGTGTTCATCACTTTAATGTTGCAGCTGGTAAATGTGGAGCTAATTTTAATTTATTTATATACAGTATATATTATATATTTACATACTGCTGGGTAGCTTGTGAATTATTTCACTGATATAATATTATTCATTTATTTATTATTTTGTATTGTTATTCTGAATCTACAAAGTAACTAGTAACTAAAGCTGTTAGATAAATGTAGTGGAGTAAAAAGTACAATATCTGCCTCTGAGATGTAATGGAGTAGAAGTAGAAAGTAGCAAAAAATAGAAATATTCGGCGCTGGGCTCTTCCCTCTTCGCTCGCCGAGGGAAAAATTCTTACCTACCCTACCTTTAAGGTGTGAGAGGGTTGAGTTGTTAATTTTGGGTGTGATCGACAATACACACCAGTTGTGCTGCAGGATCGGGGCAGGAATTTCAGCAATGGGCGTGCACTGTGATCTGTAGAGGAAAGAACTATGGTGATTGGCCTATTCAGATACTTGAATCACATTTTTCAAAGCATGAAATATAATATATTTTATATTAGCCACCAAGGAGTGCATTGTATTGCCTGCATGTTATATGCAATCAGTGAATTTACCCGGAATCATCTCTCCCCCGGTGAAGAAGAGGGAGGCTTGTCTGAAGGCCAGTTCAGGGGTGGGTGACATCAGTACGCTCAGGTTTCCCGGGTAATCGTGCGCTAGGAGCTTCCGCAGTGAAGCGAAAGCATCCACCCTTCTGAGAGCGCACACCAGGGCAGGAGATGACCTCAGGCTGACCAGGCTGCCGTGCCACAGCCGCTCGCCCACCTCGTAAGGACTCAGCTCTTGCGCCTGCAGGCGAGTCAACGTGGGCAGCCACTTCAAGCCCAGCAGCTCAAACCCAGCATGCTCTACGTCGCCTGGCAGGGAAAGGCAAGTGAAGAGAATTCTGGTGTAATGCCAGGGTCATCAAGAGCCAAATTCAGGTAAAACATTTTTTATAAATCATGTCTGTTTCTTAACCTCTTAAATATCTAACTCATAAAATTAAGTTTAAATTGAACCCACCTCCTGCCCCCGCTGTCAAAATGTTGTGCAGGAGGCTCAGTCCCCGGCTCATATCCTTCCCACACAGAGTCAAAATCACCACCTCCTCCATCATGTCGGGGCTGGATGCTTTGGACGCTTTCCGACTGGACAGGACCACACGAGAAGGTCCTGAGTCTGACACTGCCCACATGCACCCAACTGAAAATGGAAAGATGTAGGAAAGACACGAACAGGCGACGGGTAGAGGGAGGCTCCGCCGCGACGTTGAACATGCACATGCTTACCAAAGTTCTTGAGCCGGCTGTCGCTGTAGGGCAAGATGTGAAAACAGCAGCTTGGCTCCACCGCTTCAACGCCGTTAAGCCTGGAGCGGACGCAACCCAGCAGCTTTTGTGCCTCAAACTCTCTCATCAGGGCTGGAAAAAAACAACAACACAAATGGCCAAAGTTACTTTAATGAGAAAAAAAAACGGGCAATGCAGTTTTTCTGCAGTATCTGCAACTTCTAGACAATCAGAAGTCGTTCTAAGCATTTGCTACTTCACTACTACCTTCAAATGTTTACTTTTCATACAGTTTCTGGAGATGAATTATGTAATAGATGGGATTTGAGATGGGGTTTCCTACCTGCTGGCAGACTAGTAGAGTGGCGCAAACCATTCTCCTTCCTCAGGAGTAAGACCAGGCAGTGAGACGACAGCTCCACCTCCTCCTGATCCAGCGTTACAGTAGGAGGACTGCAGAACACAAGTACCTGGGCAAAATGCACAAGTAGGTTATGGTGAAACGTAAAGAAGTACAAGGCAAATGTAGCGCTTCTGATACAATTATTTAGCTACGGTGGCCTCCCACAGCTGTAGAAATATACTGAAAATATAGGTAAGACTTTACAATACGGTTCGCACTTTTTGCGTAGTTACTATAGTAGTTACTAGCGACTTCCTCATTAGTTCCTCAGGAGTTACTATAGTAACTACTATAGTAACTCCTGAGGAACTCCTGAGGAACTACTATAGTAACTCCTGATGAACTACTATAGTAGTTACTATAGGAACTACTATAGTAACTACTATAGTAACTCCTGAGGAACTACTATAGTAGTTACTATAGTAGTTACTATAGTAACTACTATGGTAACTACTATAGTAACTCCTGAGGCACTACTGAGTAACTACTGAGGAACTCCTGAGGAAGTCGCTAGTAACTACTTAAAAAGTGCGTACTGTATTGTAAAGCGCGATGAGGAACTAATGAGGAACTCCTGAGGAACTCCCTGAGGAACTCCTGAGGAA
>CABFOP010106466.1:0-17980 GCA_900683385.1 Anoplogaster cornuta | reverse complement strand
TGCACTGGAGGGGGTCTTCAAGTCCTAAATGGTCTTTTCTCTTTTGCGTTGTTTGAACAGAGAGTGCAAGGCTAGCAAGTTTTAGCTTTGGTCGTCACATGAGCCCAGTCACGTCCTGTGAGCCCAGTTGAACTCACAACTGTTAAGCCCAGGATATGGTTCATCGTGAGCCTCACGTTGGGACGTTGTCCGCCACAGCTAGACAGTGATAGCTGGCATGATTCCAGAGCATAAGTCAGCTCATAGCACTCTATTTAAAATGTCCTATGCTTTGATTTTAATGTTTCCCTTCCACTCCAATCTCGTTCCACTCTTTAAATTGAGATTCATTTTAGACCTGTAAGTGCTGGAGTCCCTCTCTAATATTTGGTCCCCATCTTATAATTATTAATTTAGCAATTTTCCCTTGAGACAGATCATCTCAATGTGTTGTAAGGGCCATTCGACATGATTGCACTAATCACACTCTCTCTTCACAGCTTCCACAGCCTCAGCAGGCTCTGCTTTCTCAGGTAATGATCAAAAACACACCTTAATCTGTCACATCTACTGTCGAAAGAGGTTGATCTCATATTGCCATCTCAGTTGAATCGACATTGAGAAAATGTCCTTCACTCTGTTCCCTCTCCTCAGCCCCCCGTCGCTTTGCCCACCAGTCTGAGCCTGTCCAACCCCCAGCAGACGGCCCAGATTACTGTGTCCTACCCAACACCACGCTCCAGCCACCAACAGCAGACGCAGCCTCAGAAGCAGCGAGTCTTCACTGGTGTCGTCAACAAACTGCATGACACATTTGGTTTTGTGGATGAAGATGTCTTCTTTCAGCTAAGGTGAGAGAGAGGATGGGTGTTTATGTCTCCCAGACCATATGCTCCTAGTATTTCCTTTCAAGATGGGTGTTTCTTGAGGATGATCTATTGCTATAAATGACATATGGTGACAATGCAGTTACATGTGCCAGCCTATTTCAGAGACCTCATTGCTTTGATAAAACTTTGAGTGTCATGGTACAAATTATTTTGTGGTCTTATATAGGCTATATGCACAAAGATAAGCATCTCAAATTATTGTGTTTTTCACCTTGCTTAATGCAGGCTGTCACACAAATCACTTTTGATATGGAATGGAGATCTCAGTTCAGCATGTATCCCTTCCAATGTTGTTAGAAGTATTTTGGAAAGGGCAACAGAATAAACATCTTTAAAAAATGCAACAACAGACATGCTGTGAGAACTGCAGAGGAGAGGAAATGCCAGGCCGATCATTGTATCTAAGTTTCTCTGTTAGATTGAGACTTTTAATTTATTTACTATTGAGCTGAAATGCTCAGCTTTAGCAGAATTGTGTATTACGCTCATATTAACATTTCTAGGTGTTCTGTAAAGCCACTCATACAAATTATGTACAGTGAGTGATGTTGGAACAAAAAACTTAAAGAAGTGAAGTTATGAATCTGCACTGAAATAACAGCACAAATTAGACATTTTGCCTAAAGTCTGAAGATTTGTTTGTGTCTTGTTAGTGCTGTGAAGGGGAAGACTCCTCAGGTGGGCGACAGAGTCCTAGTGGAAGCCGTGTACAACCCCAACATGCCCTTCAAGTGGAATGCCCAGCGCATCCAGACCTTACCTCAGCTAGCCAACCAGTCGGTGAGAACACTCCCTCGACACAGGGAAAACATTGTTGAGCATGTAAAATACAAATATCTGCTCTTATTTTTCTTATTCAAGACTATGTGAGCTTTGGTACTGCTGTCACCACAGTCAATACCATTTCAGTGTTTCATTTATATTCGCCCCTCTGCTGCTGCAGAAAACTGCAAAGACACTTTCCTTGTCTGGCTGTATTGTTTCTGAAGCAATTCTAGTTCAGTTAATCCACATATAGTGATATGAGTATTGAAATGACAGCTGTTTATTTTTTTAGACTTGGAAAGATTAAAAAAAACTAGAGGAAACACTAGTCCCTTTTATACAGAGATCCCGCAATGTTGCCGTAACGAAGATCCGGCATTACAGAACCAAACAAAGCCGACATAATGCCGCCTCCGTGTGTGCTTTTACATAGCATGCCGGCGTTCCAGAATCTTGCCCGAGTTTCCTACTTGGAATTCTGAGTTGAATGACTCTGTTGTACATTACCGTGTCGGAGGTCGATTTCTTTTTTGAGTTCTGAGTACAATCAAATGCACCATGTCCATGTAATGCCAGGATGCCCCTTTTACACAGACGTCGATTCGGCTCTGACTACCTCCGATGCCGGCTTATTGGCAGAACAACAATGACCCCCATTCTGTGTCCGTACCTTTTACACAGAACAGCGAGGCGGAATAAAGGCACCTTGAGCAGGCAGTGTAAAAAGGGCTAGTGTCACATCACTACATCTTTTCAGCTTTTGAAACTCTAGTCAGTTTACTTTCTACCTTGTGTGTCATTTGGCTTCAAGCTATTTCAGGCTTTGGTCATACTTAATCACAGAGTAAACAGTGGAGCAATTGCAGATTTGCTTTGCTTTGTGGTGCAAATCACACTATAATGTCTACCTGATTTTTGGATATCCCCAAGTGGCATCCACAATGTAAGATATAATATTATTTATCTGACCTAGTTTGCTCAGGAGTCCAGCTGTATTTAAGTGTTGGGTGGGTGTGTTTTCACATTGGATGTTAATTCTGTGTGTGTTGATGTAGCTGACTGTTGTGTTCTCAATCCCTCCTAGCATCAGCAGCAGCCTTTACCTCAACCTTCCCCACAGATGGGCAGCTTTTACAGTGAGCCAGGGATGCAGCTGCGCTACTCGGACATGCACTCCGCTGCGGACAACCGACAAAATGTAACCCCCTTGCCCTGGCCCTCACACACCTTTCCTCTTTGTTTCCTGCTTCTCTCTCTTAACCAACTTATTAACTCTAACCTTAGTCACATCTATTTTTAATTGCAGTTTTTGCCTGCTCTTTTGGTTTGCTTTTTGTAGCCAATGTGTATAGAAACATATTTCCGTAGTGTTTTGTGCAGTAATATCAGAATTTTATTTCTAAGTAATATTTTTTTTGTCTTACAAAGAGAGGCACATTTTCTGTATATTATGGCTTCATTTCTTAATCATTTTTGTGGTAGATTACCAGCCTTTTACCCAAAGTAGTTTAAAAAATCTGAAACATAAATTTATGTTGCTTGATCTGTTACGATTGTTTCAGGGTTTTTTTTTTTTTTATCTTAATAATGTTGAAATCGATAAATCTCTCTACAGGGGATATTGCAGATGACAGTGAATTCATGTGCTATCCATAAGATTACTTGTTCACCAGATTTTAGGTGATGCCAGAAACAGTGCATGAAACAATTATTCCTCTGCACAATATGATGTAAATGAAATGCTATTCATTGTTTTTCCAAAGATATTTTCAGAGGTTGTGTTGGTTGGCAGTAGGGCTGGGTATCAAAATTTCGTGCTTTTTAGGAACTGACCGAATCACATCAATACTACTACAACAAAAATGACTGGAGTTTCAGTACCAACTTTGGATACTTTGATTTTCAGTTGAGCAAGTGTTTCAGTTAAATCAATGGGGTGGCAGGGTGGCCTCTTGGTCAGACTGATCGTCTCATAACCAGAAGGTCAGGTTCGATATCCTCTGATCTAGACAAAGGTATCGAACATTTCCAAACAATACCCAGCCCTAGTTGACAATGATATTAGGGAATGCACCTTCTTTATACCTTTAACCCTTACCTTTTAATTGGTTAACATTGCTTCCTTTTTTTCACCCACAAACATTTAAAAGTTTGTTTTTTGCTTCACAAACAGGTCAAAAACAGGATTGTTACTTTTGGCAGATTCCTTTAGTTGACCCTCTTTTGTCCCCCTTTCTTTGCTGAGGTAATGAATACTACCCTCAGGTTGATATTTTTGTTTTTTCCTAAAGACGCAACCTTACTTTTGGGCACTGGGTATTCTTTGATTACGACAGCATATCGGGACACTTTGATAAAACTTTTCTCTCACTCGAGCAGACATTCAAACATTTCCCCGTCTTCTTTCTCTCAAGCATTCAGTATTGTTCAATGTCATAGGTACACAGGGAACCTGCATTCTGCTCTTGACATCTTATTTGTTGTTCAGACATTAGCACGTTGATTCACATCTGCTATTGTAGAGTTTTTGAGCTTACACTTTCCCTTCCATCTTTTTTTTTCTCTTTCTTTGTCCCTCTAGAGTCAGCCTCAACCTCCGATGATGAAGCAACCCCCCCCCATGATGCAGTCCCTGCCTCCCCCCACCACCTTTAGTGTTCCAACGCAGGGCCCCCCTCCCTCCCTACTGCAGGCCCAGCTCTCTGCTGCCTCTCTGGCCCCGCTCCTCCAGAACCCTCCCCAGCCCCTGCTGCCACAGCCCCCACCCAAAGGTAAAGACTTTTCAGCGGGATGACTTGGCATTGGATGTGAAGACTACTACAAAATCATGTCTGCGTTTGTGGCGTGTGAAGTGGTTGACTTAGCGATTGTTTTGTATTATGTCCTTTGTATGTAGATGTGTTTCCTGGGGGTCTGCTCCAGCCCCCAGTGAGGATGATGCCTCAGCCTCAGCCCGTCCGACGCATTGAGCCTCCACCTCGCTTCCCAAATCGCAACGATCGAGGCCCTGAGCTCATCCTCAGGACTAAAGAGGAACGCAGGTCAGGAAGCGATAGATGTCTTCGGAGATAATCTGATATGTGTTCAGAGTGGTCCAAATTAAATACCGGACTATGCATGTAGCTTATGCTGGTATAAAATGATTTCCAGTGTTAATTATCCATTCTTTTACCAAATCCTTTAGCCGTGAGAGAGACCGTGAACGCAGGCGGTCAAGAGAGCGCTCGCCCACACGCAAACGTTCCAGGGACCGTTCACCGAGGCGTGACCGCTCGCCCCGGCGGCCTCGCAGGGTCGCTCCCCGCTACACTGTCCAGTTCTCCAAGTTTAGCCTGGACGGGTGGGTAGAACCTTCTTAGTGTTTGTTCGGTACAGGTGTTATATGGCCAACAGTCTGTTTTGATGCTCAACAACATGGCTAGGACGATCCACTGAGGTAGTGTACTTTGTGTTCTTTAGCTCAAACTGTGACATGATGGAGCTGAGGAGGCGCTACCAGAGTCTGTACATCCCCAGTGACTTCTTTGACGCTGTCTTCACCTGGGTGGATGCCTTCCCACTGATACGCCCCTTCCAGTTTGGTAACTACTGTAATTTCCACATCTTGCACAAGGAGGTGGATCCCCTGGTTAAGAACACCGCTGTGCTGGACCCACCTGATGCCAATCACACCTACAGTGCCAAGGTAAGTTTGTCGAGGATACGTGCCTGTAGCACATTTCCTTGACATTCATTTAGCTGTGGTAGTCCCCCACAGTTGGGAACTCATAGCAACAAAAATGTAAATGCAGAGAAAATTCATAATCGATTGATTATGGTTATCATCTGCTAGCAGTCTAAGCTATTACCATTCAGTTGATGCCCATCTCTATCCTGCATGTTTTAGGTGATGCTACTGGCTAACCCCAGTATAGAAGAGCTCTATCATAAGTCCTGTGCTCTGGCAGAAGACCCCCAAGAAATGAGAGACTCCTTCCAACACCCTGCTAGACTCATTAAGGTACACCACTCACCATGCACACACTGTACATACAAGTAATGCAGTTGAGGCACAGTGACATGGCACAGCTTTTTCCAGCAGAGCTGACGGTGATGTATTCCTATTCCATTGCTGAATACTCACTATGTTTGGAAGAAACCCAACTGATGTTGGCTCTCCTGTGTAAATCACACAGGTGTTTTCCTCCTTACGTCTCTTGATTGTAGATTGGCTAAGGTATGTTTATTTGTACTTGCCCCTGACTAATTTTCTCTCTCTCTCTCTTCTTGCTTTCCCATCCTCTCCCTTTATCTATGCCACCATTTCCATGTATTCTCATTACTCCTTTGTATCTTCTGCCTGTCTCTCCTCTCCTGCAGTTTTTGGTGGGAATGAGAGGTAAAGATGAGGCCATGGCCATCGGTGGTCACTGGTCTCCCTCTCTGGATGGAGCTGACCCAGAGAAGGACCCGTCAGTCCTTATAAAGACAGCCATACGCTGTTGCAAGGCACTCACAGGCATAGACCTGAGTCTGTGCACTCAGTGGTGAGTGCTATTCCTCTCATCACCACTTCTTATTTTACTCTTTAGATTGTGTTTCTGTTTAAACCTATTAACCCCCATGGTACTAAAAGGTACTAAATGCTGCGAGGTTTTAGTACTGTGGCACTAAATCTCATCTTGGACGTGTTGGGTGGCTTTTTTTGTTGCATTTTATTTATATCAATGATTATTGTGTTTTTAATTTGCTACTTTAATTATTTTGTTGTTCTGAAATGTCCCTTTTGGTCTCTGTGTGCTGTCATCCTGTGCCTCTCCCTCCCTCTCTCTCATTCTACCTCTCTCCTCTCTCTCATATACATACATACATATATATATATATATTTATACACACACGTGGTTGTGGTGAAAGAACGAATGCATTGACTCTGGCTGGATGAGCAGTAGCCTGGACCTGAAGACACCACCATTACTTTGTTGTTTGATTTTTCTATGGTCTCTGTTAAATATCTTACATATTTAACTTGCTTTCACTGTGTCCTGTTGATTCTGTCTCTTTTCTCACAACCCTTCTGTAGTATGGTATGTAAGTGGTATTCTAGGTTAAATACAGAATACCCACCTATAATTGGCTGAAGGGGGGGATGATAATGAATTTGGGGGTATGACTTATTCTATGTGACTTGTCTGTCAACTTTCTCAAAATGGCTGCTGTAACCTGTGACAACTGTTGGAGAGCTGCAGACTGGGTCCATGTGTTTAAACTGTGGGAGGGGAAGGTCACTGTAATGATGTGTGTGTGGTCATTCAGTGACCTCGGGTGGGAGTAGCTGTATGTGGGAACAGGAGGCTTGCCCTAACTAGGCTTGCCTTTTTTCTGTGTCCTGACGAAAATGTTTCTTTCCAATGCGCCTTCTTCCTTTGCGACAGGTATCGTTTTGCAGAGATTCGCTATCATCGGCCGGAGGAGACACACAAGGGGCGGACAGTCCCTGCACATGTGGAGACAGTGGTTTTGTTTCTCCCGGATGTTTGGCATTGTCTTCCTACCCGCTCAGAGTGGGAGGGGCTGTCGCGGCGACTCCGGGAGCAGCTGGCTGAGAAGCTGTCGGCCGAGCGAAAGGAGGCGGATGGAGAACAGGCACTGAACCGCTAATCCCTCTCTTCTCATTTCCGCTTCTCACAGGAAGGCACAGGAATTACAAAAACAAAGCCCAGATACACATTAAACACAAAGCACACGCCACCACAATGACAAAGACACAAACACAGGCAGAATATTGTACCACCAGAGCCCCCCTTAGGCTTCTTCTGTTTACTCCTCCACCTTTCCCCTTCTCCTCTCCTCAAATTCCTCCATGCTTCCATCTGCACCCCCACCTTCCCTCATATCCAGCAGACACATACAGTGGAAGGAGTGAGACTAGGTTGTATTGTAAAGACACCATTGCAACTGATAAAACAGCTTCCAGCTGCTTAAACTGCACATAACTGGATGCTAATCTGGATCTAATCATTCATGTTAATCCTGCCATTTAGTCGTGCATTATTATTAACCAAATATAACTTGCTGTTAATTGGTTTACTTGCAACTGGGTTCAAGAATTGGCTCAAATTGCATAATTTCTCAACTTGGAACCAGTGGTGATTTTTAACATTTTGCTGGAATCTGCAGAGTCAGTTGCATTAACATAATGTGTTTGTTCTAGAAATGTGTCCTTTTATATGATCTTTCACATCAGTTTGATATCATCTGACGTTGAAAAGAGAACCTCCCTTAAGTCCTGTTTCTTGTCTGTTCTTGTTGTTGGATTCTATATTCTGGTTTGGACTATATGTAGACCTTTTCCAGGGCAGTTGGTTGGACAGAAGGACAGATGGCTTCTATGTGACGTAGGTCTATAAAACCCATGAATGGCAAGACCCAATACCCCAGTCATAGACCATGCTAGGGCCACCCTACCACACTCTGTTTGGAGGCCAGCTTCAGTTCACCTGATGTACCTACACACCTTTTGGACACACCTGTCATTGATTTTTACCTTTTTTGTGTTCCACAGATTGATTGATTGGCCGCTGGGGGGCAATCGTGGGTTTTAATAAGAGCTAGAGAGCTTCCCTGTGTACCCTTCAGTAGCAGTGGACTTAAACACAGTTGAGCTCACTAGGACGAGACTATGAAAGACAGATGTGACCTTGCTTCTTGCACGGATCAGCTTTGTTTTCACAAGTTCAACGAGGCCAGTGGTGTGCTGATTGTTTGCTGTCCCACCTCTTTCCTTCTCTCTGTCTGTCTCTATCTTAATAATTCCCTTTCAAGGAGGAAGAGGAGAAGGATGAAGATGAATTGGAGGTTACTACTCCCACCCACTGGGCTAAGCTTGATCCCAAGTCAATGAAGGTAAGGTTCAAGGAGTGGACCTTTTAGCATTGATACAGCTGAGACCTCTCACTAGAAGTATTATTATAAGGTTATAAATCATGGGAATGTTGAGCAAAATTACTCAAATGTCATTTTTCTTTTGTCCCATAATCAAGAAAATGTGCACTTTGGTCGCAAAGTCTTAGATGAACATTGATGGACTTTTGTCCCTTTTTAATCCAGGGTCCTAGTAAATGGCTTTTAACTAGCATAACATCATCCCATGCCCCCCTTTTCTCGCCTTTTTTAAGGTGAACGACCTACGCAAGGAGCTGGATTGCCGCTCTCTGAGCTCTAAGGGGTTAAAGTCGCAGCTGATAGCCCGCCTCACCAAGCAGCTGAAGGTGGAGGAGCAGGTGGAGGAGGCCAAGGAGCCAGAGAAACCAGAGAGCAAAGCTGCTGAAGAGGAGGAGCCGCCTCGCACAGAGGAAGACCGGGAGGTACAAATGGCTTAGTTATCTAAATGACCATGACCGGTCACCAGGATTTTAACTTTGATACCAATACCATGTTTAATATTTAAAGATTCTATGCTGTTATGATACTGCGGCAAATAAGCACTTTGCGAAGTTACTTGTGTTTTCCATACTTGACTTGGGACAGTTTTGTGGCAGCTTTTGCAGGTATTTTGATAGGTCTGTTGGGTGACCATGGTTTTGACATGTTTTCAGCTGTTTGACTTGAATTTTGGACTGACAGTTGCCACCCACTGTTTTCTGATTCTGATTGGTGTGTTTGTCTCTTGTAGGAGGAGGAGAGAAAGAAGCAGGAGGAGCTGGAGCGCCAGCGGAGAGAGAGGCGCTACATCCTCCCTGATGAGCCCACTATCCTCGTGCACCCCAACTGGGCAGCCAAGAACGGCAAGTTTGACTGCAGTGTCATGTCCCTGAGTGTGCTGCTGGACTACAGACTGGAGGACAACAAGGAGCACTCCTTTGAGGTGAGAATATTAAAGCATATGAATGAAGTGTACATTGCAAAAGTATTACTTCTGTTTGTGTTGACTCAGCATCTGTTTTGTATCTCACGTTGCCTTTGCACTGTCCCCTCTCTGTCTCCAGGTTTCCCTGTTTGCTGAGCTGTTCAACGAAATGTTACAGAGAGACTTTGGCTATCGGATATATAAAGCCCTGGCTGCTCTTCCTGCCAAGGATGAGAAGAAGGAAAAGGAGAAGAAGGCCAAGAAAGAAGTAGAAAAGAAGGAGGGTGAAAAGCGTGAAATAAAGAAGGAAAAAGAGGAGACTGAAGAACCGGTGGTAAAGAAGGCCAAAGAAGAAGAGGACAAGAAGAAGGTAAGTGTCTTAAATAGATCTGGTTTTCTCTTTACTGCCCTTATTTCCTCTACACATTGTGTGTTCCTTCATGACAGTGTATGATATGTTGTCCATTACCAGGATGATGAAAAGGTCCTGAAGAAGGAGGAGTCTCGTGATGAAGAGGAGAACGAGGATGAGGGCAGCACGGTGAATGCTGAAGAATATGATCCTATGGAGGCTGAAGATGCAGATGATGAAGACGATGAAGGTACTGCTTTCTCTTTCTGGAATTTGTTCTGGAATTTCGCACAAATTGATTTGGTACATGATGAGAATGCGCCATGTTGTATTCATGTTGCAAGTGATGGTAAAACAATGTATTGAGATCGTCAGCGATTATTTACTTCTGAGTTAATGTGAATGTATTACATACCACTGTGAGAAGTTTGTCGATATTCAGCCTCTGTCCCTCATCTCTCACAGCTCCATTTCTTTCTGTTTCTCAGATAAGTACGATGACGACTCTAATGACAGAGACAGGAAAGGCGACCGCAAAGATGACCCCAAGACGTCAAAAGAGAGATCCTCTAAAGACAAGGTTGGTTCTATTTTCATTATGGGGCGTTGTATAGACATCGACTCGGTGTTGAGTCTGAACTCTGCTGTTGTTCGCGTTCTCCCAGGAGGAGAAGAAGAAGCAGATGGTCACATACAACAAGGATCTGCTGATGGCGTTTGTCTACTTTGACCAGAGCCACTGTGGCTATTTGATGGAGAGAGACCTGGAGGAGATCATGTACACACTGGGCCTGCACCTGTCTCGTGCTCAGGTACACACTCTCATGTAGATTCAGTTCTCTTGTGTGTAGGTGTGGGGGTTCAGTTTGTTACGGTGTCAGTTTCAGAATGAGCTTTTTAATGTTTTAACTTTAACTTTGCTGTTTCCAGATAAAGAAGCTGTTGAACAAACCAGTGATCAGAGAGTCTTGTTACTACCGTAAACTGACAGACCGGGGGAAGGATGAGCCTATCCCTTCCTTTAATGATGCCCAGCTAGACAACCTGCTAGGTGAGCTAACATCTAGCTAGCTTCTTATATTTGAGCATGTTTCTGTCAATTAATGTTAATGCAGTTAACTGATTTAGCCAACTCATTTTTTAATCGTCTTTCTCTCAGGTAACCGAGGACTGCTTTCAGCCCCAAAAGCTTGTGCTCCGTCAGAAGCCAGTGAGTCTGGCAATCTGATCGTGTACAACGGAGCCATGGTGGACGTAGGCAGCATGATGCAGAAGCTGGACAAGAGTGAGAAAGCAAGAGAGGAGATTGAACAGAAGCTCATTTTGCAGGACGCCAAAATGGGTGCGATTTTTATATCCTGTTGAATATTGTCTATTGAAATGTTTAGTCATTTGTACTGCCTGACTTGCAAGCTACACTCTGTGTCAGTAGTCCATCAGGACAGTGATCTGACTCAATTTGAGCTTTGCTACAGAAGAGCCCAGTCTCTCTTTATTTGGCATTTTCTTACATGATTGCTGTTGCTGAGTGGACTGGCACACTGCTATCAGACCAATGGTGCTGCTGCATACACCAGAGTCTAGAATATGATCCAGCAGTACTGATTTTGACTGTTGATGCTGAATGGAAGAGAAACTAGTTTACATTCTGTACAGTCCCACAGTGCACTCATGGTTGTGCATGATGACATCAAAATGCATTGTAAAAGTGTAAATATCAGCCATAATCTGTCAGACAAGGTTGTGAATTATGACTAAAAAGTCCTGGCTTTTGGTAGATCAGATTTCCAATAGTATACATCTGAAAAACTCAGATGGAGTAGTTTTTCTGAAACAAAGAAGAGGATTGTGGGAGTCGTGTGAAAATCAGATTTATTGGCAAAGTATGTTTGCACATACAAGGAAATCATCTTAGTGCTTTGCTCCTGTAAGTTACATTAACACAAATCTAAAATAATTGGTATACGAAATTTGCTGCTAAGGTGTGAAGATTTGTAGTTGAGGTGACATTTTCACAACAATTTCTTCATTTTCCAAGTCAATACATCTCAGATATGATTTATAAAAAAGAAGTTTTAACAGTGAAGTTAGATAGCGTACTAATATAGAAAAGTGAAGGGTCTTGAGTTCCACGGCGCCATGGGGGAAAACGGGTGCCATCAGACTTTCCTTGGCTTTAATCATCCATCTGACTTCGTGTTGTGGCCTTGTTCCAGACGATAATGCTAAGGTGATGGTCCAGTTGGAGCAGACCAACAAGACCCTGTCCAAGGAGCTGGAGGAGGTGAAGAACTCCCTGAGCCAAACGGAGGATACTCTTAAGGCCACAGAGCAGCAGAAGACCACCTACCATGACCAACTCCACACGACTGCCAACACCCTCTCTACCACCGTCAAAGAACTGCTGACAGTCCTGAAAAGGGTGAGATGGCTTTGAAAGGAGCCGGATTGCTGTTTCAGCAGTGTTTTGTTTTTTAAATTCCATTAGATTGGTTCAAATTAACTGATCGCTTTGTCTTGTCCTCCTAGGATCAAGAGTCAGAGGAGCCTGCTGATACTTTGACTGGCAATGAAACTCAGCCGTCTCAGATGAATGGTGCTGATGACTGAGTGACACCGTTAATCTAATCTGTGACATTCTCTTAAAAACCTGTAAATATGCACTAAACAAGTATAATTTGACTTTTTTATTTTGGCCTATTGTTGTTTCCCAAGGACATGTATAGATTTATTCATTGATTAGTTCCTTTGTGTTCATTTGACCTCAATGTCTGTATAGATAAATATTTGTTTCAAGGAATTAGTTTTGTTACCTAGACAGTTCTAATTTTAGCTATGACTATTAAAGCATTCAAAAGCTTATTTTCATAGTTTTTCATAACTTCAGTTGCTAACAAGTACTTTTTTCCATTGCTTTGTGCTGTCATGATGGCCATCAAAATACCATGTAGATTTATGCCAGTATGTGAGTTATGAGGTTTTTTTTCTAATTAGCAATAATGATGCTATTTATGTGCAAGAGAATTGATCAAAAGTATATTTAAAAGAAATTACACTAATTTTGTGTGGCAAAGGGCGGGGGGGTTTCAGCTGGTGGTCAGACAGAATTCCTTTGTCAACATGTTTCTCATCCCCATCCTCTGTTCAATAAACACATTATGTTTGTAGTTCCACTATTTGGCTGATTTCGCTTCCATTCTCTTTTAAAACACACGGCGTTGCATGATTCTTCCCGTGATAAACCTCGACCTCTTGTGAACCTTTGCTGCTGGCTCCTCTGGGCTGCATCATGACTGCTCCACTGCCAGTCATGAGGTTCAAATTTCACTGTTAGATTAGGAGTATTTGTCTTCTGTTCGTTGAAAAGGGAACCAATGTGTGAACCAAACGATAAGCTGAATGCTAAGTCTGATGCTGAAGGAATCTCTGCTGCAAATAACATTTTTGAAGGTCATCTCGAGTTCTGTGCATTAGTTTTGGGTTGTTCTGGAATAGAGTGTGCCCCAAAGCAGCCAATTTTATTTTTCTATTGATAATGTACTATGGATGTCTTGAGCAAAATTAAAATGGTTCATTTTAACACTATAATAATGTCTTCCTGCATTTCTTCTTTTTTTCTGGTATAGTTTGTATGATTTCCATGCATCCCTTTAAGTAAACGTGAACAAGTGGGTGATTGTGATTGTACTGCTTACTACTCAGCAGCAGGGGGCAGCAGCGGTGTATCCAGAATTACAGAAGCAGAACCTGAAGCTTAATTTACCCTCCTTTAAAAACACTTGTCTAATTTGTAACGATCCAGTTGAGGATGAGTATGATCTGTCACCAACTGAGAAAGACCCACTCTTCAGTTTTTTTTTAATTCAGAGAGCGATTAATTGGCTGGAGGGGAATCTGACAATTTCCTAGTCAGTCGTTGTATGAGCCACACTTGAGTTTTGTTTTAATAGTGTCTCTCTGTCAGTGTCTCTCCCTCTACATTGAAGTTTATCAAAGGAAATAAGGGTGTTTTTTTTTCACCCTTTGCAGTGCGTGCATCAGGATGAAGTAATTTCCCACAGTGGCTAAGGAGAAATGTATACAGGTGCGCACTGAGGTTTCCCGAAGGCATACATCTAAGGACTCTAACATGAAGGAGAACATAATGAATCTGACATCAGAGCAGTGGTTACTTTATGCCATTTCTAAGAAATAATATCCCTCTGGTTGGAGGTAGAGATTATGGCTGTTTGGACGAGGCCATTACTGATCTGTTGTAGTCTTGGGTAAGGCCTGGCACTGGGAACAAACTCAACAGTGGAGCTATTGGTAGATCACCCACCTTTCAATCTGCCCATATTATTGTGTTAAAACAACATAAAGAGTTAGATAATACACTCCAGCCTGCGAGGTCACGTCAGCGGGAAATGAGCGTGACATTTCTGAACATACAGTCTCCATCCCCACTATTTCAGTGCTGCAACGCCACATTGTTAACTCACCAAACGTAACAGGATGCACAGATATGCAAGGAAAAGCTTTAAGGGGATCACACTAATTGGCATGTTGTATTGGCACATTCACAGTTAATTTCACCAATTTTGAATTTTGAATCCCATTAGTTGCCACTGGAGGTAATCAGGGTTTTCCTGGTGCCATATTTTCCCACTGAAAAAGTGACTTCCTCCGGGGCTTCAGGTGGGTGCTGCAGCTGTGAACTGGAACGACTCCCACCAAGAGTGATTCTGTTCATATTGTGTTACGCTAA
Source organism: Anoplogaster cornuta (assembly GCA_900683385.1). Taxonomy (NCBI): domain Eukaryota; kingdom Metazoa; phylum Chordata; class Actinopteri; order Trachichthyiformes; family Anoplogasteridae; genus Anoplogaster; species Anoplogaster cornuta. The sequence continues at coordinate 3,422 of CABFOP010106466.1, read as the reverse complement.
AAAAACATTGGGAACCTCTGACTTAGCAGGAAGCATCTCTGTCCAGTTTTCAACAGCCTGCCTATGTCACTTCCTAGGGAACAGTCAGCTGAACAATGATTTTCTGTCACCCAGTGCTTTTGGTTATGTGACTGCTTTTGTCCTGATGTCCCACTCTGAATGGGTTACACACAAGCCTCATTTCTCCCCAAGGTGCAACATGTGCTTCAACCCTTCAAGCTCCAGCAGCAGCAACCGTATGTGTCTGTGTGTGCCCGTATATGTGTGTGTTCACATGTATGTGCATGCTTATGCGTATGCATGCACATGTGATGTGTGAAATTGGACCCTACCACAGAGAGCAGCGCAGGTAACCCCACTCCCATGCTGCAACAGAAGGCCTTTGTGGCCCCTCTCCGCCCCTCCTCTTTAACCCCCCCGGTATCAAAGAGCTCGGGTAAGAGTTGAACTCACAGCCGAGTCTGTGGACAATCAGCCCATTTCAATGTGGGGTCGACGTTTTCAGGGGTGGGGGCAGACGAGGTTAGTAAAGAGGGAGTTTGGTTGAGTAACCGATCACGTTGCCATTTCCACCCCCTCCCTTGATGCTCGCTTTTCATGTAAATAAGGCTTCTGAAGTCGGGTGGGGTTATAGAGGTTAGAAAGCATGTGCAGATGTGGTATGACATTACACTGGTCTCATTGTTAGTTTAAGACAGTCAGAAAAGTATCTCACTCTCATGCTCCATTATACATTAACACAAAAAGCTGTGCAATCCTTGGTTTATCGTATGTTAGCGGGTGTGCGTGTGTTCTATTTTCCACTTCTGAGGCGTTTCCTACTCCTTTTCCCCGTTGTCCTCTCTGCTGCGATCTGTCTGGGCCCTTTCAGTTTGATTGTAAGGGTCTGCTGGGTCTGCATGTTGGGCTATTACATCCTGGAAGTGAGTCTGGTCCGTCCTCATTCTTCTTATATTCAATCTGAGTCAAACCCATCTCTGTGTCTGGTTCCTCTCTCCTCCCCCAAGTCGTCACAAATTGTCACACACTCAGCACTTCTGCAAATCACTCCTTTTTCCCATTAACTACCGTCCTATGTGCATGTCAAAAGTTCAGAGTTATAATTATCATGACAAAGCCTGCTCACACAGAGCCTTCGGAGTCCTGATGGGTCAGCTTTTCATAACCTGTCAGGAGTCCACTGTTTGTTTGCTCTCTGCTTTGTTTGCTGACATTCCTGTTAGTGATGGTCACAGGATAGGACAGACATTCGGGTCTGAACCCCTATGTAGCCACACTAATGTATTATAAACCCATGTTAGGTGTTGTATGTCAAAAACAAAACCTCAGAATCTAATTGAATCTAACTGAACTCCGACTGGACCCCAACTGTAGGTTTTTGTGGGGTTTTTTGCAAACTTTGTCTCACATCAGAGACTGTATAAGATTTTATTCTTTATTCATCACTTACTGTCTGTCTTTATTGTGCGATCACAAATTGAATTGGCTGACTGATGAGTTGTAGTAGAGATACGTCATTCATATAACAAACGACCCAGCTTCCTTCGTATCCTCTGGGGTAAATGAGGTTTAGCCCATCTCCTCTGAGTTTTGCCAGAAGACGTCTGCCCACCAAAGTCAAACAAACAAGGCCAACCGCCCTCTTACGTGCTGTTTGATACTTTAGGTAATTGATACATGAGAGGCTCCATTGAGCAGCCCTGCTCGGCCTCTTCTTGTCTCCCCGACACCCTGGGCCCCCGCTGGAAGAGAGGGGCCCTGTTCAGCTGGAGGAGCCTGCTCCAGGAACCTGCTTCCTCGGGCCTGGGACAGCGGAGCGGTGCAGTTGTTGAGGAAACGATCCTTTCTCAAGGCCTTTCCCTGGGAATACTGGGTTACACTGTGAGAAAGTTCCATGGTTGTTTTTGACAACATGCCTCTGGGGCATCTCCCAGTGGGAACGCAGGAACGCCCCACCTCTGTGCTGTCTAGACGACCCTTCCAAGAGCAGGAACACCAGAAGAATATTAAAGGTCTGTTGCTAATAGTATCCCCCCTGAGTACAGAGTGTAGGTATGAGTTATACGACACTTATAAGGTTTGAAAAATCAGGTGTATTTATTTCCCTTCCTCCTTAGTGCAACTGTACACCCCTTCACTTCAATTTGAAGCAAGTTTCGTATTTCGTTGGTTAACAATAGTTACACAAAGCAGAGCATTCATCTTGGCTTAGCATCTACACTTTGGTAGGAAAGCTGATTTCCCCTGATTGTCACTGCATGCTGCCCTGAAGGAAAGCATGTCACTCAATGAGATAATCATAGAGTGGGAAACAAAGATTGCCAGTACGAGCTTGCAATTTGGAAAAACAAACATTTCCATTGTGAAATTGTGCAGCTAGCGTTGAGGCGGTGCGTGAACACATGGGTGAAAACATCTATGGAGCAACAATTTGTGTGGCAAACACCGAAACACAGGAAACGTTTCCATTCAGGCCAGTTGGAACAATAAAGCCCAGCCATTCACCGCTTTGCAGATGTGATATTGAATTGCCAGGTGGGTTGTCTGATAACCCAATAGGGCTACAATTTGCAGTTTAAAGGTAGGGTAGGTACTTTTTTGAGAAGCATGTTTGGTTATATTTGTTGAAATTGTCTTTATATCCCAACAGCAATCAATAAATCAAGTGTTCTGAAAAAAAAGGGGGGAAAATCTGGTGTCTGTAGCGGTCGCAATACTGTAACAAGTCTGTCAACAGACAAGTAGTCCGTCCAATCATTTCATTCGGTTCGAATGAAATGATTGGACGGACTACTTGTCTGTTAACTTGACCTTCAGCTCGAATTAAATGATTAGATGGCCCATTCGGCCGGAATGAAATGATTGGCTGGCTTACCTGCCTGTCGACTTGCATTCCCAAACAACCCGGAAACCCGACTCCCAGAAGTAGAGACCGGACCACGGCGCGACGGGGTCTGTTATCGGCTTCACACCGTCACTCGAGCGACACCGGGCAAGCGGTCTTATGGCGCTGAAATTCGGCGCTCTTCACTCACTGCTACTGAGGTAAGAAATCGTACCTACTATACCTTTAACTGTCTCAGAAAATTGGTTTCTCTCATGACATGCTTTGATAACAGGTTAAACGCTTCATAAGACACTAAAGATATGCAGAACAGGCATTACCCAAATATTGCAGCCTAGTTGGTGGCTGCTGTCTTTGACAAACCTCCTCTCCCTCCTTCTCCCTCCTCCTTCAGCTCTCCTTCCGGCCCTACTACTCATTGAAGTGCAAAGCTCTAAAACAGGCCAGGAAGTCACTGTGAGGCATTTCCTGCATGCTTTGGGTCAGCTTGGAGCAGGGGGTCGCTGAGAACAGTGGGAGCCTACTCTTCCTAACGAGGGTGTCCTCTTTGTGTGTGTGTGTGTGTGTGTGTGTGTGT
>CABFOP010106464.1:5042-16189 GCA_900683385.1 Anoplogaster cornuta | reverse complement strand
TGTTATAGTACAGTATGTATTCCAGTAGTATGTATTCCAGTAGTATGTTCCAGTATGTATTCCAGTAGTATGTATTCCAGTAGTATGTTCCAGTATGTATTCCAGTAGTATGTTCCAGTATGTATTCCAGTAGTATGTTCCAGTATGTATTCCAGTAGTATGTTCCAGTATGTATTCTAGTAGTATGTCTTCCAGTAGTATTTTCCAGTATGTATTCCAGTAGTATATATTCCAGTAGTATGTTCCAGTATGTATTCCAGTAGTATGTTCCAGTATGTATTCCAGTAGTATTTATTTCCTTCCAGTCAAGAGTGCTAAACATTGAATCCCATCTAGTGCTTTTGTCAGACACCCCACTTTATCAGTTTACATCCACATATTCATCCAGCTGTCATGGAATAAGCAACACAATAAGTCACCTGTGCACTTCATTTACAGTGCATAAAACTTCAGTGATGTATTACTCTTTTATGCACCTTCTCTTTCAGCTTTTATTTTCTTGCCACTACTTATTGACTTTCTTTTTTAATTAACGACCGTGCAAACAAAAGACGAAACCCTGACCCCTAACTTTTAATTAGCTTTGATAATGAATCTTTATGGACCCTGATTAACATTTGAGGTGTGATTGGGCGAGTATTCATCAGCGTACTCTGAGGTGTAGAGATAACAGAATGTCATTGATTGTAAGTGTAATTTATGTCTGAGAGTGATTTATGCAGTGATTTATGTAATTATTGACCCAGCAGGCTTGCCAGGAAGTCCGCCGACTGTTATCCTTCTGTGTTGTGGATGTGCATCGTTCATCGCCGTAGTGCTGAATGTGACAAAATACTCAGGGGGTTTGGTGTCACACAGAATGGGACAAATGACAGTGAGAAATGGCTGACGTTCAAGATACCTTCACATCTGTTCTATCCGTCATATCAGATTGAGGAGAATGTCAAACCTTTGTACATTTCAGTCAATATTTATAAACATGAACCAAAGCTAGAAAATAGAAATCACCAGGAAACACTTTCTGGAGGCGTTTTATCGACATTCATACAATGTATATCAAGCAAAAGCTCTTGAAGAGATCAGTTTAGTAGTCTAATTACCTCTTTATTTGTGACTTTATGTGATGTATCATGAAAGTGTATTTCCATGCATCTTTTTACCAGTTTTGATTTGATCACAACTTGAATCCAAGAAAGGATGTACATTTCTTTATTTGCTTATAATGTTTTTTCACCATGCAGCCATCTCGTGTTTATAATCAAACTACCTCAGTCGATCATCAGGTGTCCTTCCTTCTCGGCATGTGAACTGAAGAGCACTTTATCAATATCCCGGTAAAGTTGAGTTGTGTTTTTTCGATGCCAGAGTTTGATTCAGGGGGATTCAGAGAGCTGTCATGTACTTCTGAACTTTTACTCCTCGAGGTAAACAACATTGTATTTCATTCCTTCTCAGTCAGGCTGTAGCATATTGGCTAATTTCTGCCCCTTAGGCCTTTCTTCCTACTGTGCTTGATTGCATTGGTGCTGTTGAGCACCTAAATATAAAATATTCAGGAAGCCACTCTAAATCACCGCTCTCAAGGGTCAGGTGGAGTGCTGCTTTCAAGCAGGGGATGTGATCCATGGCCAGTATGTTTTCTGCTGCAGCTGAAGGGTACAAATTATTTTGCAGCATTTGAACTTTTGAAACAAAAGTCTTTGAGCTCAGTGAGACATTCAGAGCCCGTGGCTTTGCAAATCCTTTAAGTTCTGACGTGTGTTTGGCGTCGTTTGGCTTGGATTGTGTAAATGCCCAAACCTAAAGTTAAATCAATCACTTTCAGGCCGTAACTCCTATGCATTCAATTTAATCAAAGTGTCACACGAAGTCAACCCTTTGATTAAACTGAATGCATTAGAGGGACATTTGTAAGTGGTGCTGTTATGTGCATGGTGAGGAATCACAATCAAACATGCATGTTGATTCATGAAGTTGTGTTTCTCTTCATAACTCACAGCACCTCTCATTTATCAAGCAAAAAATGTTTTATTCAGACCTGCACAGTATACCTCAAATTGTGTAGAAGTTGTTCTTTGTATACACACACACACACACACACACAGTTTCCGCTTGGACAATACACACAGTTTATTTGTGTGAAAGGAAAATTGCCCCTCCTTATGGACGTCTCTTCTCCACCCCCCTGCAGTTTGACATGCAGAGGATCACCCTGGAAGAGTTGAAACACATCCTGTTCCACGCCTTCCGCGACCACCTGACCATGAAGGACATTGAGAACATCATCACCAACGAGGAGGAGAGCCTGAAGGAAAACTCTGGGAACTGTCAGACAGAGTTTGAGGGAGGTGAGCAATAGACCAAAATCTGGTTCCACGTGAAAGAAGTGTGTGTGTGTGTGTGTGTGTGTGTGTCTGATAGAGAGAGAGAGAGAGAGAGAAATGCATGCCTTTCATGAATGATCTGAGCTTTCTCATCAAGCTCCATGGCCAACAGAGAGTCGCAGCACCTGCTAATGATTTATTGATTCAGGGTGTTTGTGGGGACGGAGCGGCAGTCAGCTGGTCACCTGTTCTGGAGCAGAAATAGAAATGTAATTGTTTCAGTCAAGCAAATCCAATTTAAAGCCTTTTGAAAATAGTGTGTGGATTAGATTTAAAAAAATGATCAGATAATGAGACTAAATGAAACTTTCAGAGTTTCTTCTCTGCTCAGGATTCAGTCTATGCAATTTAAAATGATTAAATGAGCAAAGATTTCTCAGAATACGTGCAAAATGTAAAAATATCTGAAATACACTACCCAGTAACTAATAGGATTAAAGTTTAGCCTTGACTTGCAACACTAATTGTCAGATTCATATGTGTTTGTGTTTCAGTGTGGATCAAAATAGTATGGAGTGGTGGTGTGCTGCAGATCAAAATGTTCTGTTGTAGAGGAAATGCACATGGCCAAGTGCAATGATCAATTGAGCAATGGGGTTGGACACAAAGTGCACCGCAAAACCAGGGGGTCGAATGCTGAGATTACAACATGTTCATCCTGCTGAGGAAGAGCTGTTTCTGCTAGGATTTATGATCTTGTCTTACCACCTCAGGATCCTTACAGAGCAATCAGATCTATTGGCCTCAAGGTCTGTGAGGACCACCTGCCACGGAGAGACATTTAAACGTGCTCAGTAATGCAGGAATCAATATCTGGTGTCACGGTGCAATTCATACAGAGTTCAATTCATCATGCTACTGTAGTAGTTACTTCTTCACCTTCTGATATATAACATAAGAGACATTTGTCCTTGGCTTCATTGGACTCTGGATCAATACAGTGCTGAGATGAACAACAACGGAATGTAATGACTGATCCATGTTAAGCTCACTAGGCACTGATACATGACTGAGCAAACTGCAGCAAGCATAGAGAACATGTGTGAGTAACAACTGTCCTGGGAACGCTTGGTAGCCAGTTGGCAAGTCAAATCAATCTCTGAGAAATGAATTTTGATCCATGAATGTCATGGCTATATGTGATATAGCCATGACAGTCAGTGGACACTACTAATAATTGAGTTCAGGTGTTTCAGCCATACCCATTACTAACAGGTGCATAAAATCCAGCACATAGTCATGAAATCTCCATAGACAAACATTAAGAATTCAGAATGGATCGTAAAGAGCTCAGTGACTTTAAACGTGGCACTGTCATAGGATGCCACCTTTGACACAAGTCAGTTTGTGAAATTTCTGCCCTACTAGATGTTCTTGGCTTGGTGCTTGGTTTGGCAGATGCCAGGAGAACACTACCTACCAGAATGCATAGTGCCTACTGTGAAGTTTGGTGGAGGGATAATGGTCTGGGCTGTTCTTCAGGGTTTGGGCCCCTTAGTTCCAGTGAAGGGTCATCTTAATGCTACAGGATACAAAGACATTTTAGCCAATTGGGCGCTTCCAACTTTGTGGCAACAGTTTGGGGAAGGCCCTTTGCTGTTCCAGCCTCTGTGCACAAAGTGAGGTCCATAAAGACATGGTTAGACCAGTTTGGGGTGGAGGAACTCGATTGGCCTGCACAGAGCACAAATGGAAAGCCTTCCCAGAAGAGTGGCGGCTGTTATAGCTGCAAAGGGGGTCCAACTCCATATTAATGCCCATGGTGTTAGAATGGGATGTCCAGCAAGCGCATATAGGTGTGATGGTCATGTAGTGTATACTAATCACCTATAATAATTATAAAGCTTATTTGTATAGCACTTTTCAAAGCATAGTTATGAAGTGATTACTGTAACAGGACAAAGTCAAGAAAAAAGGTAAAGCACTAAAAGTTTAGGAGTTACTTCCTGGTATGTGAACGCACCGACCTAGAGCTGTTCATGCTTGTGTGACTTCGTCCTGCCTGGTGGTCCTCATAGTTTCCTCTATTTATATACATATGATCAACGTTAATGAAGATGTTGCTAAAGTTGGATTTTGTTTGGACTTATTGCATTTTCAAAAATCCAACCTTTTTACTGGCATTTTCAGACCAACTCCAGTAAATGCATCACAACTGGACTTACTGTAGTCCTGATTGGCTCTCACTAAAGAATTCCTGAAGTCCAAGCTAGGAGGCCTCCACTCATTTGATGTTGGCCAATCAGGGTCCAGTATTGTGATGACTTAGTCTTCAAATCAGGTCTTTACTACATATATTTTCAAAACATCATGAAGAATATTATTCTTATCCTGAGCCACGTATACCGTTTGAAAACTAAATCATGAAAACTGAATCATATGGGACGTTTAACATCCGGACCCCAACTGAACTGATCTCACTCTCCATGAAGTACACATCAACTCTACATAGACTGATAGATGGATTCAATTGTTACAGCAGCAGTACACACTTGAGACAATAAACAACAAAATGCTTTAATACAGCTAAAAAGCAGCTGTACTCACAACAAGCAACATATAGCACAGCTCTGAATCTATTGTAAGTTACATACTCTTGGTAATTGGCTTATACTCTATTCTTAGATAATCCATTTGGCTAAACATCACTGAAGTGAGAGCCTGGAATAGTATCTCACAGCGTGGGACTGCCAATTAAAGACACTGCCAGCATGCATTAGCCAAGAAAGATGTAGCAATTTCTGTCTATGTCCTACTTTCCCCCATTTTCTTGGGAACAACAGTCAAGAAGCTTTTTTGATGACTTCAGTGCTTCCTGAATTGGGAGTTAAAAATAGAGTGAGTGAGCGAGCGGGCGGGCTAGCCAGAACTGTGTAGCTGCAGGTCACCGGCCTTTACCGGTAATTACCGCGGCCCCGTAACCCATCTCAGCCATTCGCAGCCCGCCGGTTGGCCGCGGGGGGAGAGAGAGAGAGCTGCTGACGTGCAGTCCACACCGGAGGATGATTGAAGCAGAAAATTACCTGGCTCGCATCTGTGAGAGAAAAATAGAAAATAGTCTCATACTTAGTAGAAATTGTGTTATTGAATAAAAAGGTCTCTGCTGTTTCCAACAGCCTTTGTCCTCCCCCGACCCTTTGTCCAACCATGTGGTTTTCAGTTCTGGAACAACGGAATTTCTCCAACCACTCTTAATTCTGCCTAAAACAGTGTTAACTCAGGGATATTTAGATTTAAAATGATACTCTAGATTTGAGCAGTCTAGATGTGTTTTTTTCATCTTTGTATCATCATTAGATATTGTGTTTCAATACCTTAGTTAAACCTATAGGATCTCTGTGTGCGTGTGGGTGTCTCACATATTCAAATGCAAATTAGACCACACCTCTCTCTACCTGAGGTTATTTAAGTTTCTCTCTCTCTATCCTGTCTTCCTGAAGGAATGGTCAAAGAGACCTTTCCGCTTCTTGCAAGAAGTTCTTTGTTCTGCTTTTTGTTTAAATAAATCTTCTGTCTTGTTAAAACATCATCTTCAAGTCAAGGCTCTTCATACAAGAAGGAAAAATTCTACTACACATCTTTCTGGTGTCGCTCCACTACTGGCTTTCTACTTAATGCACAGTTGAACACAGTTGAATGTAACAGGATTATGTCAACATCTGATGACCATTTTTCATGCAGATAAAATACGAGGATTTAACATACAGTACATTGTAGAATAGAATAGAATAGAATAGAATAGAATAGAATAGAATAGAATAGAATAGAATAGAAAAGCCACCAGACTGCTTGGGCTTTCTATTCTGATCTGTAGCCGTCACAATCTGGTGAATGGTGGCGCTAACCACAGCCGGCATTGATCTCCCCACCAGATCCCCCACTGCTGGTCGCTTCCCACTGACCCAGCTCGGTCCTCCCACCCAGATCAGCTGGGATTCAGAGCAGGGCTGTCTTTTCTGCCCAGCAACACACAGAATTAGGACTTGTCCGTGCTTTTAATTTACCTTCTCTGGTGTTCATACCAGGTAGGAACACATGAGGAGATACCTGAATATGAGCATCAGTCCAGGCTGCAGTTTAGTTTTTGTACTAGGCTTTTCAAAGTATGCCAACGCCTGTGTCCTTTTACCCACAAAGCCTTGCCTTTTTGGGTCATTTCCTGTAGTTGGTTCAAGTTACGTTACTTTCCACCATCTTCCCCTCTCTCTCTCTCTCTCTCTCTCTCTCTCTCTCTTTTTTTTCAGTCCATCCTTCAAAGAAGAACCGTCAGACGTGCGTGAGGAAGAGCCTCATCTGCGCCTTTGCCATGGCCTTCATCATCAGCGTCATGCTCATCGCGGCCAATCAGATGCTGAGGAACGGCATGGAGTAGCCGCGCCCACTGTGAGCGGGAATAACCCAAGCCTGCATGTGCATGCGAGTGGGTGAGGTCATATCCCTGTTTATACGAAAAAGAACTGCAGAAACACCCCTCGACAAAATAAGAGTTTTTTTAAATGATTTTTTTTTTCTTCCCTTTTTCGAGTGAATGACACTCTCCCACCCGATGAAACCGAGAAGCCAGCACGAGGGGTCGCGCGAGACTCCTCCCCTTTACTCTGACAGGGACACTCAAGGGCTGACTTAACGCATAATCTCTGTTTCCCTGATGCAATAAAAAAAAACGTTCAGTACAGGAGTTCAGAAGTGCTGACTTTTTTGCAGCAGGCGAGATGCGTCTGCAGTTTGGCCGCCCACAGGGAGCCTGATGAGCACAGGGCCTCGGGTGGCACCGGGAAGAAGGGAATAATTGCCCTCTTATTATAGTTGGTGGAGGAAGACGGTAGAGCTCACCGCCACTCAAGCAGAAGGCGCTGTATGCGTCAGGCCACAGTTCCTGGAGCTCTTTCGGTGATCAAATACAAGCTCTCCATCTCGCCATTATCAAGCCACTGTGTCTGTGGGCTGTTATGAGGTGCTGACATCAGTTCATCTGTCCTAATAACCTAACCAGTCATGTCATTAATATGGCATACATTTTGGCCATCTAGTGTTCATTGATGAAAACCCTCGGAACACCATTGATTCTTTCCTCGTGTCGATTCTCGCTTCTGGTTATCACTGTGTAAATGCATAATATTGCATAGATACTGTGGTATGTGGAAGAGTCTCTGAAAGTCTTAAGATGTGAGTACCACAGAGTACCGAGGAAGACACCACCCTCTCTCATTAAAGGAAAAATCCACCCTTGGATACTCTCACACTGTTATATATCATCAATCTGCGATGTTCAATGCATTCCAGGAGGTATTTTGTGATGTATTACTTTGTCTATTTTTCCTCAACCTGATTTCCCAGAATGACTTTCGACTTTCGACCCCCTGAGAACGGGTGTTAACTTCGTGCATTCAGCTGTGGGTTATATGAGTAGGTGGAGAGAGCAAGAGACTGGGTTTTTCCAGTTGCGAAAACGTGAGTGTCGCACCCCTTATACACAACCTGTCTCGTAGCTGCATTGCATTCTGGTCTATCTTGGCTACTGTTGGTGGAGAAACTGGTGTCTCTTCTTCTCTGATGGATTTCTCCTGTATGACTGTTGAACGTCGGTCTAGAAAGAAGCCCTTGCTCTTTGATTCTGAGGGGCTGACACCAAAACCTGACGTTGACCGTTGATGTTTTAGATCACATAACATAACATTTTCTGATATTAAACTCCATTGTAGCTGCACTGGAAATATCTCAACGTGACGTCAACGTCGGGAATAAGAAAAATACACCACCAAACAATGAAATGGACCCAGAAATACAACATACAGTACATCACCATTAGCTGTTTAATGTATGTGTTTTAGGGTGGATTTTTCCTTTAAAATCAGCAAAAGATTTATTAATTCTAATGATTTCAAATGAATTAATGATTATAATTGCCCGATCATAAGTCAAAGACACATTTTCATACACTGTCGATGCCAATTCCAGCTGAGGTTAGCTCTGAACTCCTGCACTGGCCATCATTTTAACATGTGAACCACCCACAGTTTTCGGGGATCCAAAACACCCATATTATCTACTGCATGCGATCAAGTCGGTGTCGTCTGTAAATAATGTAACCCGCGTCTAAGTGTCTGAGTATATGTTGGACATGTACAGTATTGCTGTATGTGCATGATTGTCGGTGCACTCTGCTCAAACGGGTGTAGAGGTGCAGGGAGGGAGCACTGCAAACGAAGAGGCCGCTGCTGCATCACAACGCGCCAGAAACAGGCAAAGTGTCCCCTTCCACCCTCTTGCCAAAGCCATAGAACTCCGCAGAGATGAGCCGGACAATACATTATATTTATATTAATATAATTCCCACGTGGAAACACAAGATAAAACGGGCATTTTTGGCAGGACTATATCTATCATGTAGGTTTTTATTTGATCCTGTTTTTTGCACTGTTCTTGGCATCGATTCTAATGACATGAGACAAGTCACAGGTTTGTGCAACAGTGCCATCTAGTGGGGGGGATGAGAAGTATTTGTGAAATTGACATTCTTGCTCATATTGTTGTCCCATCATGGTGTATGTTGTATTTTTCTCTCTCTCTATGGGAATGTGATGTCAAGCAGGATTATCATGGCATTATATTCACACTGTCTGGTCGATGTTCAATTAAATGTTAAACTATATTAGGATTTTTATGTCATTCTGTATAGGTTACATTTGATCTGCCAACATTGTTGGTAGAGCACCACTTGTATGGGAACACATATTTAACTGTATTTATAGGAATAGGTTTCTTGCTTATGCCAGAAAAAGTTTTAATTTAAAGATGATTTAATAACATTGAATTTGGAGACTGAATAAAGAGCATATTGTGCAAAATTGTCTTCAAATCTTGTAGATCACACTGGTTATGTTTTTTTTCAATTCACTGTTATATACTGGTTACCTGGAAAAGTATAGCTTTGTTCTTTTTAGTTATTTATTTTTAATGGGGGGATTTGGGATCTGTAATGAAACTCTCCTCGCCCTGCAGAATGGATGCATGTCTTCACTGAAGCAGAGTTTGAATCAGGGTGGGGAAACACAGTCTCCTCAGTAACATGGTGGTTGAATCCCACATGTTGTATAACTTTGTACATAGCTAATAGCCTATGAAAGCAGACCTATTAGACAAGCACATACACACACTTTGCATGTACAACATCAACGTCTATGTAACACATAGACACATAGACTAGAGAGTATTTAAGTTGTACTATTTATTAGCGGCTAAATAATTATGAATCTGTAAATACTGAAATTTGTACAAAAGTCAAAGGATAAAGCATTGATGCAATAAAACAGTTTTTCAAAATTTTTGTTACATTGGACTTCTGCTAATTGAGAAAGAGCCGATTATATATTTTGAGTTATACTGTAACTGTAATCTAGTTTATTCCCATACACACCAACACAGTCTCTTTCACACATTGCTACTGACTAAGTGATTAGGCAGGTTCAGCACCTTGCCTAAGGGAACTTAGCAGAAGTCATGGCAGTCCTTTTGGTCTCTGTAACCTCTAGACCAGGTCATGCACGGTAGTGAGGACTATGCTTGTGCCATTTACTGGCTTTTTTAAATGTAGCTCAGTCGATAAGGCCTTGCCATAAGATCATTTAAATATCATGCTCAACTGGTGTTGTAGCAAATCACTGGATAGCTGCTTCTTTCATTTACCGTACAGGTCTATTAGTACAGTGGTTCTCAGCCTGGTGGTTGGGGCTCAAGATAGGATTTTGGGGGTTACAATATGATTTAGGGAATCTGAGAAAATATATTTCTATTACAGTATATAATTTATTATCATGTTTTTAATATTTGTGATAAATGCATCTTCTTGTGAGATAATGAATATGTGCAGCCTCTAGGGTTCTACCAATAACTAATCAAGTTAATTGACCTGAAAAGAGAAAATAAAAATTATGATTTGGTGTTAAAACTCAGCGTTCTGTACATTTACACTTGCAAGGCTTCACAACAAGGCAAAAGGGTTGGGTTAGTACGTAGATAAGTGACGGAAGAAGAAGTCTGTCGTTCTGCATCAGATGCAGCAGCAGGTGGAGCAGTGATTGAAGAGACTGTCCCATAACTGTAAGGTCACAGGTTTGTCCATATAATAACGTGAGCTCTGGATAAGAGCCAGAAGATGTTAAATGTAAACGCAGTGAGTTGTGTGACTAACCATGTCCCTGTTAGCATTATCTCCTTAAATCATAGCAAGGCCACAAGAGGTATACAGCAGTGAGGTTGAGGCTGCACTGACTGAAAGACCATATATCCTCATTTGACAATTTTAGAATCATTTGTGTGAAGAGTTGTGTGGATGTATGGATTTTAAATACAAATTATAAGCTGTATTTCATTGTTCAATATCTCTAGAATATAGAGGATCCACTAACTGTGCTCTTACTTTGTCAACCGAAGACATAATTTTCCTACTATTCTTTAAAAAGTACCATTATTTGTTTAAATTTTGATTGATTGATAATACTTTATTGTCAGTGAATCACTGAAATCTGTCTTGCGTTTCACAGTATGCCCAGTAAGCGAAACACAAAACACACAGTTGACACCACAAAAACACAAACATAATACATGACACAAAACATACCATAACAAACATACTAAAACACAGACAATGAGATCCCTCAGCGTCCTTCTGGCCTTGGGTTGAGTTCTACATTATAAGCTTCAAAATCGATTGGTGGACAAAGGATTTCTGAAGCTTAACCTTCCTAAATTTCGGAACTCTGT
>CABFOP010106446.1:0-13002 GCA_900683385.1 Anoplogaster cornuta | reverse complement strand
GGTGTGGACGACATGCGACGCGCGCGACGAGGCCCGCTCCTTCGCCGTCTCCAGCCTGTCGAATCGCTCCTCCCCGCTGTCGTGGCGACAGGGTCAAGCCAGCCCCCGTCTGCAGGCGGGCGACGCCCCGTCCACGGGTCACGCCCCTTCGCGCGGCCCCATCCGGATCAGGCACACCTCGCGTATCCAGCTTATCGAGGGACTGGACGACTCGGACCCCTCCCTCCTGAAGGGAGGTTACCTCAGCGACAGTGACCTGGGCGGGAAGAGCACAAACGAAGATGACGAAGATAATGACGATGAAGACATTGACGATCTGGGGAATGGGTAAGTTGTATTTTTGCTCCTGCTTCATTAACACAATAGTAGCATCAAGAGTCTTTTCGGGCCGCATCATGACCACATGAGGGTAGAATTTAACTGCTCATATAATCTGCAAGAAGCAGGAAGCCTGTGCCTAATTAATGATCTTAGCGTTCCTTGTGGAGTGAACCCTGACACCTGTCAACAGTTACAACGCTACAACCAGAGTCAGACTGCAGTTAGTGGTTTACCAGCATAACAAAGCCTTGATCGACCCCTCTGTAATGAATCACAGGCCCCCCCTGACTGCGCTGACACTGGCAGCTGTAGGCCCCCTGGTGCTGTAGGATCTGGGAATGATGTCACCATCATTGCCCCCCCCCTTGCAGAAATGGTCCTGTCATATTCAGCTGTGAGCCTCCTGGCGAAGCTGGCAGGCGTCCAAGTGGAGGACCTCTTGCCGCGTTGGCTCACTGGAGCCCCCTGGCAGAGCTGGATGCAGATGTCTTTGGAAGGCTGGTGTCTCGTTTTGCCAAACTAATGCTTGGATGATCAGATTTGTTTCGAGGCTAGCTCTGTATCCAACTCCCTGGAGCTCTGATGGGAAACTGGTTTTAGATTTGATGTTGAGACGATTTCAGAAAACTCACTCGTTTAGCGGAACTTGTACATATCTTTGTTCCCTCTTATAAAGTATCACCTGAATGATTGTACATCTTTGTTACATCCTCTAAAATATCATCTCTCACATCATACACATGCATTCCCATTCGGTTCACACATAGCAGCTGGCTGTCTCCAGGTGTCTGTAGCAAATAAGACTTAGAGGATTAGCAGGGAGGGCTGCTGTTGTCTCTAACCTTCATTTGTTCTCTGCTACGTAAACTAGAATCGAATAATCCCCATCCTGTTAATGTGTGTAATGTTTGTGCATCTGTCGTGGAGTGTTTGTGTGCACTGTGGTTGTGTGTGTGTGTGTGTGTGTGTGTGTGTGTGTATCTATGTGTGTTTGTTTGCATGCCTCTAGTGATAATAAGAAGGCCCACAAAGATTGTGTATTGTGTGCTTGTGAAAATGTGTTGTCAGGTCCTCCTAGGAGTGAGCATACTGGTAGCCGTTGTTGCTCTTCACGTTGTTCTTGAGCTCCCTGAGCCTCTGTCGCTCTGTCTCAATAAGACGACACGTCGTTCTGTGACACGATGACCTATCAAGATGAATGACCACAACAGTTTCCCATCAATTCACAGATGCAAGAAAATGAGCGTGGAGTGAGAAGCTATATTAAATAGTGGTCTAAGTTGTGTTCGCTGGTGTTTGTTTGTGTTGGAGGGTGTGTGACACAACTACTGGAGTTCATACAGACACACACACACACACACACACACACACACACACACACACACACACCCATGCAACACAGCGCCGTGCTTCATCACACAGATGAATTAAAATGCTTCAAGCGATCACTATTTACAGTATTTGTTGAATTAGAAAATACTGTGTCCCTCCCGAGTTTACACTGGCAGTTTAAAAGCACGGTGTCAAACAGAGAGCGGTGCCTTTCCTCACTCGAGCACCGAGTCCACTGGACAAACAAACGCAGCTGCTGGGCGAGAGCTGGGAACGCTGGTTTGCATAGAGCATGTTGAATGCGGCTGTGGCAGATATTGTTATTGACCTTAACCCAGACTGAGATGCTAATGGACCGGTGTGCCAAGCAGTGATACCCAGAACAAAAGGGATCCCAGCAGCCAGCTTTTCACTGTACTCTCTTTATGGGGCCATCGCTACAATATATGGGTGTGGTATGTTTACCTGGGTGAGCTCTCCTCTGATAATAGCAACTGACCCAGTCTGGGAAACATCCATTTCAACTGTCTCTCCCACATCTGGACGGACAAAGAAGGAGTTGACAGGGAGGTGAAAGCCACTTTCCAAAGGGGATCTGTGGCGTTTCTTTGATTTGTGCCGAGGTGTCACGAGAACGTCGCCCCTCACATGCCCGTTGCTCCGAGGCAGTCTCTTCTCATTTCTCCCAATTCATATTCTTCTGGGGGGAGGTTCTTTTTGGGTTGTGTGGTGGAAACAAACAAGGGGAAGAAGTTGAGGACATTCAATCTGCTGGGCTGAGGCCTCGCCGCCCCCCTGAAGCACCAGGAAGGAGGGACGACTGCCCAAGCACTAATAAGTCAGTGTGTGTGAGTGCGTGTGCATGTGTGTGTGGTCTCAGTGTCGGAGTGAGAATGCTTTGCGACTGTGATCGTGTACGTTTGTCTTCGTAGATATATAAAATCCGCTTGCGGGCGACTGCATGCGAACTTGTCTGCGAAAGAGTGAAGAGAGAAGAAAGAGAGCGACGCCGTCCACACTCGTAATAGCTTCGTGACCCGCCTTTCTGAGGGTGATAACAATGAACATGGTGCGATATCATGTAACACATACTGCACATACACACTATTAACACCACAAATGAGAAGCCTGTGTACGATCAGCGAGGTGCACCTGACCATTAACTGCAGCAGTAACTAATGCTGGCTGTGATAGCCCTCTAGTGACCACACGCCTGCTAAGATCTACAACTGTAATTTCCGATAATGAGGCAAACTGCAGTCTAGCTGTTCGTGTTAGAGCCAGTTGGGACATTTGATTTTCTTTTTTAATCCACAAGTGTCCATTTTTTAGGGACCACTAGCAGATGTTGTCCTGAAAAGTTTTTACAACTCCCCCACACTACTCTGTCTCACCTGCGCACACGCATCCATACGTGCATATGCCTGCACGCCTGCACGCCTGCACCCAGGGGAGCGTATAAACCAGACTTAATGAATTTTTCTGCTCTGCTCTGGCTCTCTCATACGAAACCAAGTCATTACTGGCGGGTCTCACCCACATGTTAGTTGGGGTCACAAGGGGAGAACGAATGGGGTCAACAAGAGAGAGCGAAGGGGGGGAACTGGGAAAGAGTCCTCACAAGAACCTGATTACATCATGAGAAAGCTTTCCCCAGCGTTTCTTTCCGAGAAAAAAATAAAATAAATTCAAACCACATGGGCATTATTTGCGTTACTGATGCTGGCAGCAAAGACATTATACACACCAGAGCTTAATTAACAGTTTTAAAATTTATGGTGTTATGCACCAGTAAATCAGGGGTCTTTGTCTGGCTGTAATTACTGCCATACACGTTTCTGAGCCACAACATAGTTAAAGCTCTAGCTGGGGAAATGGCAGCTCGTGACTTTGTGTCAATCGGAAAAAGTCCATATGATTCCTCTTTTCCCTCTTAGTTTATGTATTTGGCACATACTATCTAAAGGTAAAGTACAAGTTGGCTCTGAATCCACATTATGTAAGTTGAGCTGGATGTGGTATGTGCCTTAGACCACTGAGCCACCAGACCCATCCATCCTCCATCTAATGCTGGTCAATACATTGAAAAGGAAAGCTTGTATGGTTTTGTGAGTGATTTTTCAGTGTAAAGGAAGTTGTAGAGGCACTGTCCTGGAGAAGGCCCTCTCTTACAATATATTTAATAACATGCAGTATCTCATGTGGCTTACATGCAAACATCTAAAATATAACTTGAAAGATGATACCAAAGTTTGTTTAAAGAATTTTTTTTTTATTGCAGAGAGCAATCCAGTTCATTAGGCATACCAGGAATGAAATGAGGAATGCAGAAAAAAGCCAAAACACACCTCATACTCTCGCATTTACGCTCACACTAAACTCTCCAAACTTTTGTCAGTTTCAATATTTCCAACAGCTCCAGAGCAACGCAGCCATATCCATTGTGTTTCAAACAGCAAGGTAGTGAATAATTGCTTTACATAGTACCAATGGTAGAAACCAGTGCATGTGGCTGCAGTGCGATGTATTACATGGTAACACAGCACTGTGCTGTAGAGTTCCCTCCAAGTGAACGAGGAACGAGGTATGACAGCAGCACACAATAATACAGCACGCGAACGATTGTAGCAGGGCCATCACACATCACAGAGAGAGAGACTGACCAAATGAAAGGAATAGCATTTTCACAGTTTCTAAAATTGAGCTGCTTTTCATTGTCAAAAATGAGGTCAGGGTGAAATTTCAAAAATTTGATGAAAATGCGGTGTGAAGATTGATGAATGTTTATGGCAGATGTCTTAACAGCCATCCAAGATCAGACCAGAGGCCTATGTCAAAGTTAGTTATCTAGAGTATGATGATGGACAGATGTAGACTGTGGTGGCCAATCTCTCTTTCTGTATGGCTCAACGATTTAAAGGAGTTCAGTCACAGTTGATCAACCCACAGTATTTCCATTCGCTTATTCACTCGCTGAATGGATGTAGCCAAAGACTGAATAGGTCTCCAACAGCATACATGTAATAATCTTTTGTAGTAGTTAAAACACTACAGGTCTAACCCCTGCAACAGCCTAGTCCAGCAATACAGGATGCAACCCCCTCCCCTGCCCCACTGATTGGGTAGAACCATACAATTTAGAGACATCAAGACATCTTCTAATCAAAAACAAGTTCAGATAAACACAGCCTCAAACTGAGCCTTTATATTGATAACTGCAAAATTGTGTGAAATATTGGTTCTACCCATTACAATTTGACGATAAGACAATCCGACAAACCACTTCCCATCCCGACCCCCTCAAACCACAAATCATCTGATTTGTTTTTATCATCCTTTGGCCCAACGACCTTTCTTGAACTTTGGCATCTCAGCTGTGAGGTCACTTAACGATAAACAGATTGAAAACCAATCAAGGATTATACCTTAATGCCCCTTCCGGCTAAGGGAACCAACTTTTGTTTTTAAGAGCTGCATGCAAGAAAATGATCAAACCAAAAACCAAACCAAATCCTAGAATAATAATACTGAAGAAGATCGAGTTGCATGGGTGCACAAGCAGAGCAGAGGCACAGCATGGAATAAATGAATATGTTATTGTATATTATGGGGAGTGGGAAAGAAATTGAATGAATGAGTAGATCATGTTAATGTACACAGAAGGTCATGACATGAGTGCAGATGCAGGGGAAAGTGAGAAGGAATGCAGATAAAGCAATAAGGAATGAAATGAATGACTGGGGGACTGGGGTAGATGGGGAGAAGCGAGGGGAACCACTTGTTATTTCTTGCTGCTCGATCTTTCTCTCCGTTATCACTCGCACTCATTTTCACGAAGGACATTGTACATGTTGACAGTGAGGCCAGCTGGCATTTGATCCTTCCTTTTTGGGTGTCCAAACCCCTCGTCTTCGTCATCCCCATCTCCGTCCTCGTCGTCATCCGCGTCCCTGTCTCTCTCTTCCTCCGGCTCGGTGCTGGACTCTCCATCCTCCTCCTCGTCCCTCTCTCCAGTCCTGTCTTCTTCTGCTCTTCCTTGCAGAGCCATTATTTCTGGCAAGTCTGGGTGATTTTCCCAACGCTCTGCAATCACAGATAATAGCATAAATACACTGATCAGCCATAACATTAAAACCACCTGTAGGTTCCCCTCTCTGACCCGTGGAGGCCTGGACTCCTCCAGACCTCTGAAGGTGTCCTGTGGTATCTGGCACCGAGACGTCAGCAGCAGATCCTTTAAGTCCTGGAAGTTGCGAGGTGGGGCCTCTATGGATCGGACTTGTTTTTCAGCACATCCAACAGATGCTCAATCGGATTGAGATCTGGGGAATCTGGAGGCCGAGTCAACACCTTGAACTCTCTGTCATGTTCCTCAAACCATTCCTGAACATTTTTTTCAGTGTGTCAGGGAGCGTTATCCTGCTGGAAGAGGCCGCTGCCATCAGGGAATACCGCTGCCATGAAGGGGTGTACTTGGTCTGCAACAATGTTGAGGTAGGTGGTATGTGTCAAAGTAACATCCACATGAACACCAGGACCCGAAAGGTTTCCCAGCAGAACATTGCCCAGAGCTTCACACTGCCCCCACCGGCTTGCCTTCTTCCCATCCTGGTGCCATCTCTTCCCCAGGTAAAGGACTCAAACCCACCTGGCCGTCCACATGATGTAAAAGAAACTGTGATTCATCAGACCAGACCACCTTCTTCCATTGCTCCATGGTCCAGTTCTGATGCTCACGTGCCCATTGTAGGAGCTTTTGGCGGTGGACAGGAGTCAGCATGGGCTCTCTGACCGGTCTGCGGCCACGCAGCCCCATACGATGCACTGTGTGTTCTGACTCCTTTCTATCATAGGCAGCATTATTTTTTCTGAAATTTGTGCTACAGTAGCTCTTCCGTGGGATCGGACCAGACGGGCTAGCCTTCGCTCCTTGAACACCCACGATCCTGTTGCCGGTTCACCGGTTGTCCTTCCTTGGACCACTTTTGGTATGTACTAACTACTGCACACCGGGAACACCCCACAAGACCTGTCGTTTTGGAGACGCTCTGACCCAGTCGTCTAGCCATCACAATTTGGCCCTTGTCAAAGTCACTCAGATCCTTATACTTGCCCATTTTTCCTGCTTTCAACACATCAACTTCAAGAACTGAATGTTCACTTGCTTCCCAATATATCCCACCCCATGACAGGTGCCATTGTAATGAGATAATCAATGTAATTCACCTGTCACTTCACCTTTAATGTTGTGGCTGATCAGTGTATATATAAACCACATATACTATATATATATATATCACTTTAAAAAATTTAATTCAACAGTCAAACAAACTGTGGCAATAATGGCCTCTTCTATTACCTTTCAGGCAGCTGTAGCCAGTTGGTCTGAGGCAGAGGCACATTCTGCCATCAGTGGCGAGTCTCAGGAGACTGTTAGCTGCACGGTACACATCGTTGCGAGCCGCCTTCGCGGTCTTATAGCCCCTCCTCTCTGCCCAGGCTGAAGAACAGATGGAGATGGAAAGAGAGGGAGCAATAAATGACAGGTGTTAGTGACAGAAAAACAAATCATGGTAGTGGCCATATTCTATTGCTAAAAATGGTAATTATCTCTTTACTTGTAAATGGATATTAAAGTCATTTATGGACCACAGCTTGGCGGCCTTTGTAAGGAAAATGGGCTGTGGACTCTTTATACATTTGCTTATTGAGATAGTAGTAACATTTCTGGGCACACAGCTTAGATGCTTGATGTCAAGGGAAGCCTTACCTTCACACACATCCCAAGCAGTCCAGCTGAGATCTTCAGACCCTTGTACATGTACATGCTGGGGCTGGTCCTGCAGGCTAGGATGTTTCAGCTTAAGCACAGATAGGAAGGCGATCCGCTCACACAGGTAGCCGACTGAGCTGTAGGGCTCCTGCAGCTGAGACACTGGATAGATGCCTGCCAGAATCTATAGGAAAAAGAAAACAAAGATGAAGATGGAGAGAAAAGAATAAGTCATTTTGAAGATGGCAGGATAGCCATCAACAATTGCATAATGTTTGAAATATTCAGCAAATACCTGTAGCTGTTTATTGACAAAGGAAGGGAAGACCAGTCCAGGGCAGTCACATAGTTTGACAGTGGGGGTGAGGTAGTACGTCTGGAAGTATTTGGTGTGGCCGGGTGTTCGAGACACGCTTACCACCTTCCTTCCCACCAGGCTGTTTATAACGGATGACTTACCAACATTCGGGAAGCCTGGAAAGAGAGTGACAGTATAAAATCAGTCACTTCACATCTAGCAGGCTGAGACACTAGACTGGAACTCTAAAGTTGTCCAGGTTTCCATCCATCCTTTACTACATGTCTACCTATGCAGCCCAATGTGAGAACCCCATCTTTGTAGAGCTCCTGGGATGGCTTGCTCATCTCCATAGCAGCATCAGTATGGTGCTCCATCAGCACTGACTCCGCCCCCTCTTCCAGCTGGTCCCCATATGGTCGCTCGGCAACAGCATCTCTCCGGATCTTCTTCTCCCAGCTGGAAAGGTCAACTATGGAAGAAGCAAAGAACACATTGATATTGACACCATACTGACATTTGCTAGCATTATCACAGTGGCCTCATTACGAGCATCCAAGAGTAAGAGTAGACAGACTCCAACCTCTTCCAGCGGTGATCTCCTGACAAGCCTTCAGGATATCAAGAGGACCTCCAGCTTGGCTCCAGCCACCCTTTCTCCTCATCCTCTTCTTCTGGAGCACTATATACCAGCAGACAGAACGTCATTTTTATGACAGCACAACATGGGAGGTTTTGATTTGGTTTTTATCTCCTCTGTTACGTCACTCAAGTCTCTTGCTATCCCACCAATTTCCCCCTACAACCCGCCCTCCTACTCGCCCATTCTTCACCTGTGCTGTAGGGCTGTCCAGGGTGGGAGGTGAAGCAGACCGTTTGGAGATGGGGGAACTGTGAGGCCATGTAATGTTTCCAGGCGATGATTAGTGGAGGTGGACACAGGTCAGCTTTGTTCAAAACCAGGACCACCTGTTTCTGCTGATCTCCTGTGATGTAGTGGTACAAGGCTGGAGGGAACTGCAGCACCTGGGTGGTAGAAGAGAAGATACCTAGTTGAAATGGGGAAGTGTAGCCTACTTGAAAAAACACAGCCATCTGGATCACTTCATGTTTAATAGGAGGTAGATTCAGTTTTGCATCAAATTTGGAAACTCTAAATTGAGGGAATAATGTGTACCTAAAATATTCCTAGCATGTCTGAGGCATTAAAATTAGAAATAAAAAGTGTGCCAGTAGTTGACAACTACTTACTATTAGTACCCACTGCAAGTTTTCGTAGAGTATGACCCTGAGTGTATGGACATATTTCTTGAGGGATCTTCCCCAACTCTCTCACACTCAAATAACTGATTTAAATGCTTTTATTTTTATCTTTTAACAAACTGTCCAAGCTGTTTCCCCAACGCCCCGGGGTACCTGTGATGGCGTACCTGTGATGGCGTACCTGTGGACTTTGATAAAGCCTTCTGGGACATTATTTGTCAGGACCTATACTGTGTTTTATGCAAATGTGTGTCTTAAGAAACGGGAGGCTGGAAGCTCTGCTGACTTGTGCCTTGTTAACAGACTTAATAAGCACAATGAGTTTGTGGTCTAGTGGTCTATCAGGACCAGTCCTATGGTGTGCCCAGTCGCTCCATGTTGTACAATTGTAATGTTTGATAAAGGTGAAGTCTCTCTCTCTCTCTCGCTCTCATATCAATTTGTTAACTTTTCTTTTGTCTTTCCAGGATACAAAATCACTATCCATGCATGCCCTTTAACTATAAAAATATGATCTGTTATGCTGTAAAGATGATGTTATTCTATTAAACAATGAATTTCAGATGATCCATTTTAACAACTACAACAAATTTAAAATGACCATACTATTAACAGATAAAACCATGTGTCAAGAATTCAGATGGATGTTGTGTCTGTCTCCATCTAGTGGCCCCAATGGCCCCCAAGGCATTTGCTCAAGAGATCACTTACTGGGTGCCTGATGTCCACAATGAGCAGGATAACGTCAGACATCTCTAACACTCTCCACAACTGCCTCCATGTCTAAAAGAAAGATAAAGGGATTGGGGAATAGGGATATGGGAAGCATATTGTAAGCTATGGGAAGTATGGGGTATATGAGTTCACAATTTCTGTACTTACTCCATTATCAGAACCACATTTTGTTACGCAATGCATTACGTGGAAAAGAATGGATAGGAAAACAACTTTTGCCATCTTGGGCTAATGTGGAATATTCTAGCTAATGTAATTCAGTATCTCTGAATATTATAAAGATCATATCTAAAAGGCAAGTTGATTAAAAAAAAGGAAACATCTGTCAAAGAGTCACAAAATGATGTGAGCTCAGTCCATGCTTTGAAGTGACATGATCCTTTGCTCCAGCCTCTACACTGAACGATAACACAACATGTAGGATATGTCAGTGCCTTATCCATAGTGGAAAATAACGATCCTCTGGTACATAATATTATTTCCGATCCCTACATGATCAAACTTTACCAAATGAAATATTCGTTCACGGTGTAACGTAGACTAGCACTGTTTGCATGCCATCAAGTCACTAAAGTCACTCACCTCCAGATTATGCTCAAAGTGGCTAAGAGACTCAGGTGGGTTTCTGGAGTGCAGGTCATCCAGGTACTCTCTGTAGGACTTCTCCTCTTTCCTCAGCAGCTCCTCTCGTGTCATCTCATAATTCCAAGATGGTCGTTTTGGGAAACCAAGGCCTGGCAGTGAAAGTTGGACAGTTGTGTTTTTTCCAACTAAGAAATATCTTAAAAATTAAATTTACATTTTTATCTACTAAGGACCTAGAAATGGTTCATGCGTTTATGTCCTCTGGATTGCACTACTACTATGCTCTGGTTTCAGTCAAAAACCTCTCTCATGTTTGCAATTGGTTAAGAGCCGCGAGGCTCTTAACACTAAGAGAACAGACCGCATTACTCTGATTTAACTTCCCTGCACTGGATTTCTTTCAAATATAAAATTTAGAACTGATTTTAAGATTTTATTGATGACTTACAAAGCAGTAAATGGTTTGTACTGCTAT
This sequence comes from Anoplogaster cornuta, assembly GCA_900683385.1. Classification (NCBI taxonomy): domain Eukaryota; kingdom Metazoa; phylum Chordata; class Actinopteri; order Trachichthyiformes; family Anoplogasteridae; genus Anoplogaster; species Anoplogaster cornuta. The sequence goes on along the minus strand of CABFOP010106446.1, from coordinate 2,220 downwards.
GTCACATGTCCATATACTGTACTCAACAGTATACTTCTTTCAGTTCCCAGGTCCAAAACGAGGTCAAAGGGAGACCAGGCATTTGCAGTCAGATCCCCTAAACTCTGAAACAACTTGGCACTATATATAAGGTTGGCCACGCCTGAATAATCTTTTAAGTCTCCTTTAAAGACCTTTGTTTTATAAACTTGTCTTTGCTTGAATTTTTTAAATTATATATTATTTTATTGTTCTTAATTCTGTAACTGTTCTTACCTAATTTCTCCTTTTCCCTGCTACTTTTACTGCTTTGCTGAAAAGCACTTTAGAAAAACACTAAATAAATAGTTTCTTGTTATAATAGTAGCATATTAACCTACTCTGTTTATCTGCTTCACTTAAAAATCTGATTCTGGCATGAATAGCCTGACCTTTCTCTGTGGGGTAGATGTCACTGATGTCAATCTCCAGTTCTTTATCCGACACTTGCTGCAGAACCTTCTCTCTGGCAATCTTCTTCCTCTTCTCCACCTCGTCTTTACTCTCTTTCTCAAAGTGCAGTCGGAACCTGAGGAGGAGGAGGTGTCAATTAGCGTTTACTTTTCTTTGTTTTATTTTTTTGTAGTGCGTTATTGTGTGGGGTTTTCTAGCTTAAAAATCGGCAGATGTGATTTTGATCATTTTACAAATTCCTAGTATGATCTAGCTTGTCTAAATTTTCTTTTATGTGGCCTCTTTTGCATTCATTATCCACAGGCTCAGTCACATTGCTTCAATTACAATTTTCAGAAATTAACCACTTTTTTCCCCCTAATTCAAGCATGCTACCACTGCTCCAGACATTGCATCTAGTTGTTTTTCCAAAAGTCAAGACATGACATACTGTACATGCTCTATGTTAACTAATTACATCCAGTACAAATCTGCATTTATTGCCAAATCTTCCACAGGGCCACATACTGATACACTTCCAAAGTGAGAAATGATGGTGACACCTCACCTGTTGGGATCATATCTGCCATCTCTGCTGAAGGGCTGCTGGTTTATCCTCCTAATGATATCAGTGGTCTCACTGTCTGAGGTGTCTGACTGCCTCTCTCCCCCTCGTTCAACACTGGCATTGCGGCTGCTCGGGCCAGACCCCGTGTCACCTGGAAGACAGGGTCAGGAGTAACAGTCACACAGGATGCAATAGAAGAAGAAGAAGAAGAAGAAGAAGAAGAAGAAGAAGAAGACATTACAATGATAATGTTACCAGTCTTTCTCTCTGGTATACATGGGGCTTCCGGCACATATTCATTGTCATCCCAAAAGTTAGTTTCAGCAGAATATAAAAACATAACACTTAAGACTATAACTAACAAGGCAGAATACTTACAAGTGCATATGGAAGTGATCCCTGCACTCTTTTTTACCCTCACGCTGATATTGTTTTGATATTGCAGAACTGCTCATTAAGTTTGCGCCACAAAGTTGGCTCGAGTTACTGCCACGGCACAGCAGCAGACAGAGACAGTTATTGACACTGGACTGTGATGCTAGCTGACATTAATCAATAACGATATCGACTGTTGTAGCAAGTGCAACTCTTCTTCTCGTATTCTTCTGCATTGCTGTCTCGCTGTCTCCTTGACTGGCTAAGCTAACGATAGCACTAGCATAACGACCGTGTAACGTTACACAAAATGACACTGAAATACAGAGACACGGCATTTAAAAAAAAAGACCTTACCAGCTAACGGAAACAAAACAAGAAAAAATGTTTAACGTTACACTCGTCACGACCCAGCGGTAACGTAACGTTACACTGTTTGTCATTTCGCAAAACATTAAGGTTGGACTTAACCTTAAAAGTAGCCTCACATGAGACTCTACAGCATTCTGCAGTAGAGTCTCACTCGTACTCCCCCAAAATCAGGAAAACGAAAATTCGCCGCCGACATACTTATTCAAAAATGCACCAATCTCAAATAAAAAAAGTACTGCTGAGGAAGCCACCGGAGTTTTCTCAAAAACATGCGTGGTGGTGTTATGAAATATTCCGTAAATTTGAAGTAACGGGTCCAACGGTCACGGTTCTGCTTCGGTTTTCCGCGTATAAACTGCTCAACAGCGCCATCGCCGTTGTCTCGTGTTTGACAAAACCCATTAATTTCTATGTGACATGTAATACCACCTAGCAACGGTGACGGAGCTTTTTAGTGGCTCCACCAGAGCGTACAGTAGAGTTGCTGCTGAAAT
>CABFOP010106426.1:1453-12253 GCA_900683385.1 Anoplogaster cornuta | reverse complement strand
TCACGGCTCTGGCTGTGTTTTCCCCTATGTTCCTCTGTGTTCTCTGCCTCCCTTGTGTATCTCCACCTTCCCTGTCTGTCTCTCCTTGTCAGTCTGTGGTGTGGGTGTGTCTCTCCCTCTCCTGGCTCCCTCCTCTCCTCCACACGTCTCCCATCTACTCATCAATCCAGCTGCATATAAACCCCGGCTCTTCACCTACTCTTCGCCAGATTGTTCTGCCAATTTCTGTGGTAGTCGCGCTCTCGGCTGCTCTGGTTCTTATGCTACTTGAGTATCTGGCAGTGTTTCATTGTACCTTGCCTAATGTTATTCTCCCAGTGTGTCTCCTCGTCCACCCACGCCACTTCAACCTGCCTGCCTGCTTCCCCACTCATCTGCCTGCCTAACTCAGCCTATACCAGCCCCACACCTCCACCAGAGCAACCCCTTCCCCTTATCCTACATTAAAACCACTTTCCCTACAACCCTGTGTCTCTATTCTGGGTCCAATAGACAACCTAACCGCAACAGGTTCTTCTTTATTCTTTAATATTTTCCACATTTTAGAATAATAGTAAAGTCTAAAACTATCAAATGACAGAAAAGGAATAATGCAGTGACCAAAAAACCCCATTTTCAAATCAAATCTATCTTATATTTTAGATTATTGAAAGTAGCCTCCCTAGTAACATTAACGAACAAATAAATTCCACAAATTAACTTCACTATGTGTGGCTTTAAAATGATGATTTAATCACTGTGGTTCAACATTCTCCACCTCCTAAATTTCAAGTTCTAAATGAAAAGTAGTCAATTCTTTTTTTAATAAAAATATTTAGTTTTGAAAATAAATTCATACATATGCATTTACATCACTATATGTGTCTAAGAAATTATTTCATGCATTTAAAGCATAAGCCTTTAGATCAGAATGTCTTTAAGATCATGAGAAACAGTCCAAACTCTTGATTGGGTCTGTATATATTCATCAAACTCTCCTATATTTACATATTCACTTCAATCCATACTGATGCCTGGATCATGTATGTATGTATGTAATGTGTACATGGCCAGCATCATGCTCTAAGGGACAGTCAGTGTTGGGTGGTACAGTTATAATAAAGTTAGAGCCAAAAGTTCAATCAGGAAGGCTGAACTAATCAGCACCAATCATCATCATCAGGCTGCCTGTGCTTGTTTGCTTGCAGGTGAGTTTGGTGTTTTCTACCGTTATTAATCTGCTGTGGTTTCAGCTTCTCGCTAAAAACACTCCATGACTGTTTACCTTGCGTTGTTGATTTCGTATATTCCCCCCGAAGATGCGAACGACAGAATCCAGAGACAAACAACAACTGATAAGCAAAGATGAACAACAATCAGCAAAGACAAACGTTAAAATAACAAAGCACAACATTTGTTGAGGCGCCGTTCTGATTCTCAAACTCTTAACTAGCCAACGAGGCCTAGTGGACTAATAAACATCCCACTCCGGTATGGAGCAATAGCAAATGACTGCTGTTGTATTGCTCCACCTGTGAGAGGAAAGTCCAATTTTGTCTTTGTCTTGGAGGGGCAGTGAAAAGAACCAGGATGGGTTAAATGCAGAGACATAATTTCCACGGGCCACCCTGCCTGCATGTGTGTGTGTGTGTGTGTGTTTGCGGTTCACCACTTCCTGCATGCTGTGTGTGTTTGTGACCATCAAAGCGTGGATTAATAAAGTATATCTTCTTCTTCTTTAGAACAGCAAGTGTAAAAGCTTTCATGAACTGGTTATAGGTTGAATCACAATTGTTTTATAATAATTGCCAATAGATGGTAGCAAAACATGTATTTTAATGAACACTTGTGGCAGATTTGGCTGGAGACAAATGCAGGGTCGCTTAATGATGGGGGACATTTACCATGCCTACATACATGTTTCCCCTATTGTGGTGGAAGCAGAAAGCCATATCAAGGGGTCTGGGGGCGTCTTCATCATTTCATGTCAAAACCAGTGTTATTAAATCAGAAAATGACTTTTGGGAAATATGACTCAGACTCAGAATACATTAAAGATCAAGTCAACTTTACTCTTATGTGAAAAACCACATTAGCAAACGCCTCCCTCTTTACTTAAAGAGGCCATTTGGAGAAAAAATAAAATTGGTGTAATGATCTTACTGTGGTGGGGCTGCCATTGTAGAATACACACAGGGGGAAACACTGACAAACACACAGTCAAATAGATATAATGATAAAATAGAAAAGAGACTATAATCGAATATGGCTGGTTCAAGTGTGAAATAGAACATTAACCCAGGCACTGTTTTGCATTTGAGGTATTTCTCCAGAGTGGCTTACAATGGGTGCAACAGTACAACATCAAATAATTAGTAGTAGTACAAAGGTCAGTGCCCTTACAATATTCCTGCATTAGATCCAGTGTAAGAAAAAGAAACAGAATAAGAGTTAACGAGACAGAAGGGATTTTCATTGTCTAGTTGTTGTTTTTTGTTTGTTTGTTAGTGTTTGTGCCACGCTCTGCCCATTAAGCTTCAAACAGAATCTGCCCCAGGCAAGGACCGTCGTTAGCTTTTGGACTCCGAGCGACTCCACTTGAACGCGCTAATATTACGTTCATGATCAGTGGTGATAGCTGAAGGACCTACGTTTCCCAGCAAACCGCAGTGTCGAGTTCTAAGTGTCAAAAGTGGGTGGGGTGGGGGTGAGTAGCACACAAACGCGAAAACACACCCGGAAAGTCAAATACATTATGGATCGTTCCCATAACCACGCTCGCTTGTTATTTGTCTTGCCTTCCCGCTCTGCCCCTGTTCTCAATGATTTCCCTGTGTGTCTAATCAATGGAAGACCGAACAGAGCAGGGGCAGGGCTGATTGTCCTCGTTGCACTGAGAGAAAGAGAGGTTTTACACACATCCAAAATCCAATCGCGGCAGTCAAAGGAAATCAAAATTTACCAAAGAAAAACAGGACAGTCTGCGTGCTGTTGTAAGGCACTCAAATGTGTGTTTTTTCATTCAACTCAGTAGTTGACCACTCTCATGAGCCGTGTTTGATAGGGAGGTTATTGTCACCAATTTATTGAATACATTTTCACTTCATCTAGCTTTTTTCTACTTAAACTAAACCCGTAATAGATCTCAAAACAACAATCATCTTCGCTGTACTCAATAGCCCAATAGGACTTTCTGAAATTCCTGTTATAAAAACCTAGCTTGCGGTGGTGATAGTTGCTTGAAAAGAATGAATAGAAGAGGAGAGAAGAGACAAAGGAAGAAAACAAAACCCCAAAGATCGCTATCGATTCCTGCCTCTACTTTTGCCTCTGCCGTAACAACAGGCATTGTTCCAAAAAATGTCATGCAAGGGTAACGTTATTTTTGGGGGGGATAAACTATAGTGTGGTGAGCAGCTTTTCCCAAAGGCACAGTTCAAAGAGAAAGAGACTCATTCCAAATTTTAATGATTTCCAATTACTTGCACCCAAAACTTTAAAAAAACAAAAAACAGCTAGGGGCGGGCTTATTCTATGAGTTTCTGAAGCTAATTAGGTGCTGAGTTTGCCATCCCACACCATTTCCCTCCATCTGGCTGCTCAGAAGAAAACCTGGCTGAATTATCTATGCTGTAAGATTTCCCTGCTAATTTTCAAAATGTGTGTGGGAAGTGGGGCCTAATTTGGATCAAAATCTTGTTTCTACCAGGCCTTTTGAAGTTTGTAACTTCAATTCTGCCTGAAATTTGGAGAGTGATTCTCTAATGAGGTGAGGCTTGAAGACATGCATGGTTGTTTGCGTTGACTGCGACTGGGGCACGTTCAGCTGTCTTGACAAGATGACAAGCACGCCATATGCACATAATGTCGTGGGCTTGAAAATGGTTTTCCAGCCTTCGTTACTCGCCGTCCTTTTACTCGCCTTGTTGCTACAAGTTATTTGCGGTCTAGCAAGGCTTAAGTACCATAAAAATAATCTTTCGGAAACAAGAAAATCAAGTAAAAAGTGCAATCTAAATCAAGTTAGATTTCCTGACCTCAGCCTCAACTTTAGCTGTGAACTCATCCAAGAGTTCACTCTTGGGTGAGGGAAGAGGAGAAAACAGAGGCCACAGGGTGAATCATTTTCCCATTCTCTACCTTGTGGACACTTTAAATTTTACAGTCTATAATTAAGTTGAATTAGAAGCCCCTTGCCCCTAGGACCAAGGGCCATTAAAACATATTAGTACTCTTGTCTTTTGAGGGACCCACTAGGAAGAGGCTCATAAACACACCCTTGAGTCCCAACATAGTATTAGAAAACACTACCCTAGAACCATGCCCCCTTAGCTTTGATTAGTTCATAAAGCTGTCTAAATTGGAGACAATGTGAGGTTGAGGAGATGGATGAAAGAAAAGACTGAGAGCACAATGCTTTCTCCAAACCTTAAGCTACACTGGCAGGTTTTACTTGGGATGGAGAGCTGAATGATGGGAAGGACAGGGCAAAGGACAGACCAAGACTAAACCAACGGTTCCCATTCCCGAGCTACTGGCAGTGGTTGACCTAGCCAATGGAGCTCCCCACTTTAACAGATGGAGGGATGAGGGATGTAAGGATGAATAGAGGGATAGAAGGACAGAGAGTGGAGGAAAGAGAAACAAGGGAGTGGAGAACCAATCCACCTTTGTGCCATTTAGCCTCAGGGCTTGGTCCAACCTGAAAGTTACTTCGAGGGGTAGTTCGGTGGGGAGATTTCCCCGGCTTGTCCTGGGAATTGATCTATGGTAGTGGTTCTAAAACGGGGGCTGGGGCCCCTCGCAAGGGTCAGCAAATTGAGGAAGACTTTAAACTCACCCTTATGTAAGTCAGTTAAAATGATCCCAATTGGAGAAGGGATATGAATGACACAATGATATTTGGGGTCTGGGACAAGAACATGTTTGAGAACCCTTGATCAGGGGACTTTACGGTGTCAAACTCACTTTTCCAGTGGTTACACATCTACATTTACCCATTATAAAAAATATTTCCCATGCCCTTGAGTGCATTAGGGCTCAGAGTTACCACGCAGTCCTTTAACTTCCTCAGATGTAGGGGTAGAAGGAAGGCCACAAATCCTTCTGATGCCCTTGCCTCTGTTTGTGCTAGTTCTGCCCATGGAGCCTCCTCACGACCCCGGGACTTGGGAAGAGGAGAGCAGGCACAGAGGGATGGATAAAAGGATGAAAGAGTGGATAGAAATGTAGGAATATTGACTGTGCGGCGGCCTGTTTTTGTCTGCTGTGGAGCAGTCATTCATTACTACACAGGACAAGATGTTACTATCCCTTGTGCCATAATCCAAGGTAACACACTTGTAGAAACCCAAATCAGATTAAAAACAACCAAACAAATGAGTGATATAACCACCATCATATGCAACACCATAGGATACATCAGGCTGCCTACACCATCATAGATCTGAGTCGTTCCTCAGATGGACCAATCACCAGTTACCTACCGTAGCCAACAGCAGTATGCAGCATATCATTGGGGTTCTCAAGTGGGCACCTTCCCTCACTGATGTCTCGTTAAGTTAGGCCCACGACACCATAGGAAGGCTTAACGGTGTAATCCAGCGTCCTGGAAACACCCCCCTCTATGCCACCACCGCACCCTAAAACCTCTAAAACCACCTCTAAAACCAATCTATCATCTATCACCTATCATTAATCTAAGCTTGGTTAGCCCCAATGAAGGAAAATATAGAAGAAAGAGCAGAATAATAAAAGATAGAATGAGCAGAGTGGTAGAGTGAAGGGAAGATGTCTGTCTGGACTGATACTCTCCCCCTGCCGGACGGGGCTGTCGACTCTACTTCTCTATCCTGCCACCCTCTTTAAGAGAGGGGACATTTGAAACCAAGTTCAAACTGGTTTCCAGAAAACACAATCCTATGAATACAGCCACAATGTTATGGCTAGGGCTAATATTGCCATATTGCCTGTGATGTTGATGATAACCTCTGGCCTGACCCAGACCAGTGACAGGATGCTGAGGCAAAATAAATGTGATTTCTTTCTTTCTTTTATTGGTTTATATTGGTAAATACAATTATTTTACTGTATTCTACATTCTTTATCAGTTGCATATTTTTACAGTTAATTTCAGTTTATTTTACTACAGTACATTGAGGAATTAAACATTTTGAAAATGTATACATGTTGTGTCTTTATATTGTGTTCATCACGTACTGAGGTTGTTCTGAGGGAAAACCATAAGCAGCAAATGGAGAATATACGCACATCCAACAAGTATACGACAAAATACGTTACTAGTTGCAGGAGAGAGGTCCGCACACTCTTTAAATAGCTCCCAAGTAGACTTTATTTGGCACAACGTTTCGGCCTCAATGGCCTTTGTCAAGTGCAATACCACTTGAACAAAGGCCAGCAGTTAAAGTGGCTTTCCTTTGTCCGCTACGGTACTGGACAGACAGAGGGACAAAAAAGCAGCGCCCAACCCTAACAAACAAATGAAGAAGCTTGTATTCCCCCTCTAAGAGGCCACACCCAAGCCAAACGCCCCAGGCGAATCAGAGTGTGGGGTATGACAGTCGCCGTAATTGTCAAAAGGGATGGAGGGGCAGAGGGATAAAAAATATATGAAACAAAGGAGGTGAAATGAGGACAGAAAACACACGGTATGCAGTACTAGAGAAAAAAAAATAAGTAAGTAAGTGAAGAAAAGCAATAAGTTACAGCAGAATAAAAGAAGAGTGGGAGGCAAGAAGGAGAGAGAGAGTGTTTAGAAACAAGAAATGTGAAGAAACACAGGACCAATAGCAATCAGGGTAAGGTTTCCATTTCTAAACACCTGAGTGATGCTTGTAGTGTGGACCCATAACAGCCACTCTCCATCTGCCTCCCGGTCGCTGGCCCGCATTCACTTTAGCGTAAGAAAGCAGTGCAGTGGCGATCCCACTAAAGGCTTTGAAAACAGAACGCACACCATTGCTGAGTTATTTGTTCCTATGCTACTAGTGCATATTGCATTCATGTGTCTTCAGTTTGTCTTCAGCCACATCCGTTGTGCGCCGCAAGGCTCCTGGGACATTTGAACCCATAAAGACAAGCTTTACTGCATCTGCTCAATGTGATTGGCGCCCAACGCGGGGCGGCTGTACAGCTGAGCGAGCGAGGAGTGAGGGTGCAGGACTTTACCTCCCGATCCTATCAAGACACCACCGTTCGATTTTGACTCAAAGTGTACTCCGCCAGAGTAAGAAAGAATACAAATGCCTCCGTGTTGCAGCTCGTGCTTTCGTGAACTCGAGTAGCCATTCCTGCCTTTACCTCGTCGTCGAAGTATGTGCTCGCCATATCCAACCGGTGGTCAAACACGTGATCTTTTGTCAGATTTTTTCAGTCTGTTAAGTCCTGTAGTGTGTCCCCGAGTATAAGACCGAGCCAAACACGGCTCTATAATACACGCCGTAACAGTAAGATGTCAGAAATGCATACATCAGCAGACGTTATATGGCCTAGTGTCGTAGCATGCAGGATGCAATGTGACCTGTACTCTGCAGTGCAGCCTTTGATAATTACAACGATATGCCATCTATCTATCTCCATTTCTCTCTCTCTATTTCTCCCCCTCTCACTGTTAAACTGTAAGATAGATCATTAGGTTCAAACGGACTCCATCCGCTCATTACATGTTCCATTTACCTTCGCCGCATAGCGACGTAACGTTCGTAACGACACAGAAAAGGAGAGGGAGGAAGGAATGCATGCGTGGAGAGAACGAGAAAAGTACGTGAAAGTGTGCAAAAAGAGAAACACAAGTAGTGAAAGAGAGAGACGGGGGAGGCGGGGAGATGAGGATGAAGATATGACTAGAAAGAGAGATAGAAAGTCTTGAAAAAGTGATTAAAATGTAATCTTTTTTTTTTTTAAAGACTGCATTGAGAAGAGGACCTGTATTTTAATTGGTTGATTCCATCCCCACTAGTGGTGTGAAATTACTATTCTTATCTGAATGCACCTCAATGAATTTTTGTATTTTTTTTAATAATTAAAATGAATATGCTTCACACCTTTGTTTCTTTCCTTACCATTTAACAGCTAATGAGCGAGAACGGAGAGGGGGGGATATTTTAAGCATCTAATAGCTTTTTTTTAAATTAACGGTGCAGTACGTGATGTTGCAGAAAGGTCACATAGGTCATATGTGCTGTATGTGTGTGTAGGTTTCAGTTTGTGCATACTGTATGCATCACTTCACGCATTTGTGTCATGTTCATATGTGCGTTACACTGTATGAAAGCTATGTTTGTCAGGGCATGTATTGTCGGTGTATGTGTGTGTGTGTGTGTGTGTGTGTGTAGATATGTGGGTTTCAGTTCATGGATGTTTTTTGTTTTTTTTAATTGGGGGTCTTATTATGGAAGGAGACCCCGCGGAGTACTGGGAGAACATGCAAACTCCACACAAAAATGCCCGTGAGATAGACCACCTGGGAGATAGACCACCTGGGAGATAGACCACCTCTCTGTGTGTGAAATATAGATTTTCTACCTCCGTGTTGTCAATGTCATCGTGGCGATGATAAAGAGCACGTTTTATCCTGTTCTAGTCGGGTCAAATGTATCTGTCAAGTGCTTTTTGGCGGTATGGATTTGTCAGAAACCGCTTCACAGAGCAACTAATAATATAGATACAAGTATAACTGATATATATATAAAACCCCAATAGGATCCCGAATGTTAGGCTATGCTCTGTTGGATCACATCACACCAGTGAGGCGATCGAACACTTCCCTCCCTCTCCCTCTCCACCTTACGCCCTCTCCACAGGCTTCATCGCCTTGCTTATCTGCACTGACCCGTCCGCTGACCCAATGTTCTCACTCTCCCTTCCTCTATCTTTCCATCCCCACTCCTGCGCCTCCCTCCACTCCTTCTCTCGTTCCTTCACCTTAACCAACCCCTCTCTTCTCCTCTTCCCCTCTTTCCACCCACTCGTCTCCTCCTCCTCCCTCTCTACTCCCCTTTGCACGCCAGCCCTGCATGGGGTCCCATTGTCTCTTCCTCTTCCTCTCTCCCTCTATCCACCGATCTCATCCATCTCTAGTCTTTTTCATTTCTCGCTATGTTCTCAGCCCTGTTTTCTTTTTTTTCAAGCTCTGACCCTTCTTTGATCCGACTCGTAAAATGTCTTCTTCAGGGGTGTGGCTACCAAGGGGTCGGGCCACTTGAAGTGTGTCAGATCTTTCGGAGCCATTTGCCACGCTCAGACACTTTAACTCAGCCGCACTGTATATTTCTTTTGCTACGTTCAGACCAAACACGAAAAAAAGAAAGAAAATACAGGAAGGAGGTGAATGGAGCGAGATAGAAGTAACTTTGCTCCAGGCAGCGCACATTAAGGCTAAGAGGTGCACAGTGGAGTTGAAATTCAGCTTCAACTTGAGCGAGAAATTCACCTGACGCAGTAAAGCAAAAAGAATATCAGCTTCTAGCAGGAATGGTGCAGGTATCGATCCCTGCTCTGCTATATGTTTCTCCTCTTCTAAGAAACTCTCGCTCTCTCTCACGAAGAGACCACGGGCGGGTGATGCAAAGTTAGTGTTGAACATCCTCTGTCACTTCTATCATCTGTCCTTTCTATTTCTGTCCAAGAGTCTAGCATGAACTCTCAGCTGTCTGCCAAACCTTTCTATTGCCAACGCCATATTGCCATATTGCCGCTGGTAAACTGTACAAACTCAGGTTGTTCCGTCTACGCCAATATTACCTGCCCGTATTTCCTTTACATTTGTTGTATGTATATTCATCTGTTATCCCTCTTTTATTGTTTCTCTGTTTGTTTATTTAGTTAATAAAATCGTTTCATTTATAAATATATCCTGGACATGATGGTAGAGAATCATTGAAAACTAGAATTCATTACTTCTGATTATTAGATTGAAAGCAGTGGTGGTAGAAGTACTCAGATCCTTTACTTAAGTAAAAGTACCAATACAGCAATGTAAAAATACTCCATTACAAGTACAAGTCCTGCATGAAAAATCCTACTTAAGTACAAGTACATAAGTATTAGCAGGGAAATGTTAAAGTATGTCAGTAAAGTAGTGGTTTGGTCCCTCTGTGAACAACTCTGAAAGACATCTGAAATGTGACCCCGACTACACACTGCTTTTTGGAAGACGTCAAAAGACCAAAAGGTTGGAAACCACTGGTTTCATCTTTAACAATGTGTTGGATTTTAAAAGATTGGTAGATTATCCATTGGGTCAAATCTTCATCTGAAAAGTAACTAGTAACTAAAGCTGTCAGATAACTGTAGTGGAGTAGAAAGTACAACATTTCACTCTGAATTGTAGTGGAGTGGAATTATAAAGTAGCTTAAAATGGAAATACTCAAGAAAAGTACAAGTACCTCAAAATTGTACTTACTGTAACTACAGTACTTGAGTAAATGTACGTTGTTTGGTGGTGCCCCGAGAGTGTAATTATTAAGACATTGATTACTTAAAATAACAATAATTATTATAAATTTTCATAATTGATCAAATAGTCTCATAGTTTCATAACGAAAGCCCATTCAGATGGAACTTTGTGACAAAAGCTACACCGTCTTCTATATCTTCTTTAGTGGTGGTGGTGAAGTCACGTCTGTCCACCTGCTCTTCCAACAAAGATACAGCAGTGAATACGTTTCCTTCCTTCTACCTGAACATCTCTGACTCGGGGAGAGAAAGACACACTGACACATATTGGCTGAGCTCTTCTGACTCCCCACTCGGCCTCCTATTCATTTACGGTGGGAATCACACTTAATCATTTCTATTCG
>CABFOP010106410.1:0-11185 GCA_900683385.1 Anoplogaster cornuta | reverse complement strand
TCTCAAACTTTTCTGTTAAAAACATTCCGGATTCACAGTCTCACGCACGTATGGGTAGCGGTAGTGGACGTACTGCGGATACGACTGGATACAGGACACTTGGATTATACTGGAAGAGTTGTGTGAGAGTTTATGAACTGATTTTTTCATATAGTTTTGCTGCTGTTAAAATTGGCCCCCTATTTACTTCCATTCATCAAGTACTTCCTCGATTTTTGGATTCTTCATTCAACGTGTGGAATGCGAGATGAACAATTCTCCGGGAATTCAAGGCATCACGGGACCACTAAGTGATAGAAAATAATGCTTTTTGAGGGTGAAATATCCCTTTAAATGGTATGGGAAAGTTGGAGCATGAGAAACATGTGTTTCTCCAGGGTACAGACTTACATCTAGCCTAAAAAAGTAACTCAAATGATATTTATTAAATATGGACATCTATAACTCAAACTGAATACACTGTCATTGTCAAATGAATTGTGTTAATGACTTGCTGTGCTCCTCTCTTTATCCCTGTGTGCTTCTTTCTCTCTGCATATTTCAGTATCGCCCTTCTCTGCTACTAATGGGGACCAAATAAAATAAAATCCTATTAATTTGTATAGCCCTTGATCACTGTTACAGTCTCTAAGGGTTTCAGTAAATGGTTAGTACACAACATCCCCCAGCCTTGGACACTCGCAGACCAGGCATGAGGCAGCCTCGCCTTACCCGAACCTGACCTCGCAAGAGTTGAGAAGAGTAAAGGAAGCCCCAAGAAACAAGCAAGCAAGCGGTCACTGCAGGATAAAGTAGTGAAATGTAGCACAAGATTTGCATTTTTCACACTGGGTTACGTGTTTACCCCACATTTCTTCTTTCGGTCCTCTATAACTGATCACTTGCCCTTAAAGTGGGAATGTAATTGTGCATTTTGTTTGTGATGATGAACCAAACCAAAGCTAAATTGCATTTCTATTTTATCCCATGTTAAAAAGCAAGGTGACTTAAATTCCAATTACATTTTTGCTTCAGATGATGGAGTGTACATTTGATGATCGTACTCTACTGGCATGGTTTGTAACTTTATTTTTCCACAGGGCCCATTTATAACTCAATTTATCTTTTATTGGCCATAAAAGCCAAGTCAACTGACAATAACATGAAGTTCTTTCTCTTATATGTAGTTCCATAAGCTCCACAAGAAAGTGGTTTTGTTCCCTATGGACTTGGAGTCACACACAATTTATTTAAAGTACCTGTTATCAGGAAGCTATATCAGTATATTAATTTTTGAAAATGGTAGAAATTAACCAACTACAGAAATCCTGCATCTATGTTTAAACGTAGTAGGGCATATTTCACTCGCGCCATTTGGCCATTTGGTTCCCGAATGCCTGCTTCAGAATGGCAGCTGTGACATTAGGTAAAAAGCTTAAGATGGCACTGATGTAGATAACGGTCACAAGTGAAAGTTTAAAGTGCTGTTTTTTCTCATCCATTAGTTAAAAAGACTCGTCTCCAAGGATTGTTCATCTCTGGAAATGAGTACCATGGGAGGTATCAACCTTTTCTATGCTGATGCTTGACAAAGTATTCATCTCAAGTTCTCTCAAACCAAGTCCTTCAATTTAGTTTGGCGTAGTCGGCGGGACAGTAGCTCACAGACTTGCATTCTAGGGAAACAGTTGGTTCATTGATGCATAGCTTTGAGTGGTTGTGTATTGTATTTGAAAAGTAAATTCTGTATTAAGGCAAAACAGCAGCTTGGTCCCAGCAGGTGAGAGACTTCGGCCTCAGAATGTCGAACCCAAATGAGACCGATCAGCTGGCAGGTCCCTCAAACCCCCATAGACGCATGTCCAGCCCAAAGGGGGCCCCCGTCAGGGAAAGGATGGTCTATATCCCCAGGGAAAGATCATGTACCCATTTCAGTGGCACTGTGATGTCCAGAGGACCGGCGATCCCCCAGAGACTATGCCAGAAAGCCAGCCCCCCCCCCACCAAGCCCCTTCTTCTGTAATTCCTCGAAGAACAGCCCGTTCTACAGCTGGCCAACATTCAAGTGCCCATCACCTACCACAGATAACAGTCACACTATTAGCCAGTAGTAATTGTTCAGTAACCACAACTATTCATAGACCCTGGCTCTGATAGGTCCCATCGTCGGGACGGCGATGCAAAAAACCAGGGGGTAGATTGTGATGGCTGCTACCTTAGGTAAAGGGCACTGCCTCCAGTAGCCGGGCCATTTGAACTAATTAGCAATCATTCCCCTCAAGAAGGACAGGTGTGTCAGCCAGCTTTCCCTTGCCAGCCTTCACTTTGTTTGATCCTCATGTTTGGTGTGCAGAGATCCTCTCCTTTCACTGCAATACAGCTGATGCAGATAATGAAAGTCTAAGACTGAGACTGAGCATTTGTAAACATTTAGTTCATAGTCTCATAGTTTTGGTCATTCAGATTGTAGGGTGGATTGGTCCCTCTGTGATTCCGGTGGCCTGTGCTGTAGCCCAGTGGTTATGAGGTAGGCTGAGTTCATTATGCCTGCCCTTTCATAACATTTATTTATATGAACGTGTTACCAAAATGCCATGTTTCATAGGTGTTCCTATATGGGGAAGATTCAGACTGGTCCCGTGCTGTAGCCCAGTGGTTATGAGGTGTTCCTATATGGGGAGGATTCAGACTGGTGTACTGCTGTAAGACCTTTGACAGATGCCCAGGCACTGATAGGCCGGTCTTCCTTTCCTGTATCACCAAGCATAGCCTATGCTGCATGCAGGATCCAGTGCCAGGCTGCTGTTTTGCCCAGTGTTTTGTTTAGTGTTGTTTTGCCAGATGTGATTCATTTAATTGATCTTTTTACAAAGTCGACGTGTTTTAACTATATAGTATCAAATTGTGTCCTCATTGTGCGCTAAATCAAGCCTTGTTTTAGTGACTGATTGTTAGGTTGTGGAAGACTGTTCTTTTTATTGTTAAAATAACTCTATTGTACTTGCCCATGAACCAACTATTTCATGTGTAACTCTGTCCTTCTCTCTTTGAATAAAGTGACAACGGCGCTGCAGGGAGTAGACTGGGTCCTAGGTTGTGTTCACTGCATGCGGTGTAGTAAGCTTTTGGGGTGCTGAGCTTTACCGTTCGTAGTGAACCATCTTTACATAGTGTGGTCATTGGCTTTGCCGTATAATAGTGTGTATTGGTGTGTGCACATGTGAAGTGGTGTTACTGGGGTTAGCATCTCCCTGCAGTGGTTGCCTTGGTCTCAGTCTGGGCCCCTAGTGGCAACTTTCCTAAACTGATATTATAGTTCAACCTGACACAGTCTAGTCATATATTTTATTTAGAATAATATGTTGTAATAAATAGATTAACTAACTAATCTGTTTTCCTTTCTGTTTCTTTACAGCAATCATTCTTGCTTTACAGCCAATTTAAATATACATTTTGTGTCCTGAATGCACATCTCCCGCTCTGTCTGTAACCTGTTAATGAATTTAACACTGTGGTAAAGGCCCAAGTGTTTGGTTAGTTGGGTGGTACAGGACACTTCCTTATTTCTATTGGGCTCGGTCACATTATGAATGAGTTTCCAACAAGGGCCCTATTCAACCAGGTAACAACTGTTTAACACTTGACTTGGACATGATTATTAATGTATCAATCAATTTTACGTCAATATACACCCTGACGTGCGGCACGGCATAATCACCGGTACAACAATTCTAATCAAGATGAATTAATTTAGAATTCATTGCAGCAGACCCAGAGGATTTACAATGTTAATGAACACAGACATTATAGGCTAAAATATTGTGAGGGTTATCACAATGGTTTTGATCATGTGGGTCAGTGTAGTTAACCCGTACTACCATAATACTGCCTTGTTGCTTCCTTAAGAAGATGGGGGTATGGCCAACTTGTGTGGCTTAGGGGTGGTTTGGGGGGATTTGGGGTACCAGACCCGGGAATGTTTCAAATATTTAAATTTGCCAAGCCTATTGTTTTTGTTATATTTGACTTATACTCCTGCAATGGCAGGAATAGTTAAGAATACCTCTGATGTAGGGACATTAACTTTTGTTATGTGGAATGTAAAGGGTATGGGATGTCAAGTTAAGAGAGGGATGGTTTTCTCTCATCTGAAAAAGAAACTCATATTAAGCCGTCTGATCAAAGTAGACTCAGGTCAAATTGGTTCTCTAATCTTTACCAGTCTACCTTTTTAATCCAAAGCTAGGGGGTTGCTATTTTGTTTAGAAAATCTGTACCATTTCAATTATTTTGACTAACAGTCAAGTTAGTCTCAGGAAATATTAATAACATTCCTATTACATAATATAACATAACATAATATTTATGGTCCTAACATGGACAACCCTGATTTATTTCGGAAGGTTTTAAATTTATTACCAGATCTGAATTCTGGGGGTTTATCCCTTCCAATGTTTCAACATTATTATTGGGCAGCTAATGCCAGAGCCTTAATACATTGGTAAGTTCAGTTCCCTCAAACAAGTGAGCTTTCTGATACACCCAAGTGACTGTAACTAGAGTCTCATGCAGTGAGAAATAGTTATCTTTCAGCTCTTCTGTTTGCCACTAAGGATTATCCATTGCATTTGGTGGAAGATAGTTTTGTTTTGCAAAACTCAATTAAAAATTTTAAACAAATTAAAAGGGTGCTCCAAGCACCTGAATTATCTCTATATTCTCCTATTTGTTTCAATCATAATTTTATTCCATCCCAATGATCAAGCCTTTACTTTTTGGAAGGATAAAGGTCTGACAACCATCGCAGACTTATATAAATAATCACTTTGCATCTTAATATGGAGCTGAAAGAAACTTCCTCAAGCCCACTTTTTCATTATTTGCAAGTCAGACATTTTGTTAAAACAATTATTAAATAATATTTTAATAAAAAATAATACATTTGAAAACCCACCCAAGGAACACCCTTTTGATGCTGTAATGAAACAACATCCTAATTCTAAACGTCTTGTTTAAAAATTTGTGTTATTGTTTACTAATATGACTGTTGTATCATCAAACCACATCAAATCAGCCTGGGAGGCAGATCTTGGTGTGGTGTTGACTGAGGAGGTGTGGGGGGAGTGGTTGGAGTGGATCCACTTAGATTCAATTAATGCCAGGTTGCAATTGATTCAGTTTAAAGTTATGCATAGATTACATGATTCTAAAGAAAAGATTAACAAAAATGTATCCTAATGTATCTGATATCTGTGACAGATGCAACTGTTCACCCCTCGCCCTTCACGTGAACGTGCAAATGAAGGGTTAAGGGCTACGGGCTAGGGCCAAGGGGAGAATTGGGATTCACCCTTAAGGCGCTCACATAGTCTGTGCGGACACTGTGCGGACGGACCGCGGACGTTCAGTCCGCAGTCGTTTGCCTTTCATAGTTCAAGCGTACCAACGCTACACTGCGCGTGAGCAGCATGCCGAGCCATGTTTTGTGTGACCGCCGGTATGCGAACGCGAGGTACGCTAGGTACGCGTGGTCACAAAAATTGTCCTTCGCGTGGACATGTACGCGCTGACGTCCGCAGACGTCCGCTTTTGGTCCGCACGGAGTACGCGTGGAGTCCGTGCGGCCCTAGCGTACCTCCAACTATGAATTAGCCTTTACATGTGTATGTATGTGCATGACTGTATTTATGTATGTATGTATGTATGTATGTATATGTATGTGTATGCATGTTTGTGCAAGTGCTTAGTACCGGTATATATGTATGTGCAAGTGAAGTATTAAATTTTGGCCTAGGTGGCTTCTCATACACATTTCACCCCCTGTGCATGAGCTCTGATTTACACTGCTGTCTTAAACCAGCTTGAACCTGTCTCTCTCCTCTGTTTAATAGATACAGTTTCGCATATGAAGCCCACGACCTGCCCTCTTGACATAATCCCTTCACGACTCTTTAACTTTGACATAATTGGCCCTAGTATTCTGTCTATCATTAATAGTTGCCTAGTTACAGGTGTGGTTCCATCTTGCTTTAAACATGCAGTGGTCCATCCTCTCCTTAAAAAGCTCCACCTTGACCCCACAATTCTTAACAATTTCAGACCCATCTCCAAATCTCAAAAATTTCAGTGTGGTCTCAGAGAACTCCATAGCCCAGAATCTGCCTCCCCGAAGCTGTCCAATGACTTGATATTGACTGTTGACTCTGGTAATGGTGCCATTTTAATTCTCTTGGACCTCAGTGCCGCCTTAGACACAGTCGACCATGACATCTTAATTGACCGTCTTGAGCATGGGGTTGACATTCAGGGCAAAGCTCTCAAGTGGTGTGCCTTCTATCTTAGGAACAGAACCTTCTCTGTCAATATTAGCAACGTTCTATCCTCCTCTACTGCATTTTAGGGCCTAGCCTTTTCTCCATCTACATTCTCCCACTGGGTCTTATTACTCAGAAATATAATATTTCACTGTTACGCCGACGATACCCAGCTCTACCTCCCCTTGAAACCCTGTGACATGTGTTCCCTGAGGAACCTTGGTGACTGCCCTAAGGACATACAATCCTGGATGGCAAAATATATATATATATTTTTAACTAAATGAGAGCAAGTCTAAATTCTGGGACAGCTGTCATCCTACATCAAACCATAGGCCAGAAATCGTGATTTTCGACTCGGCAATCAGATTTGCTAACTAAATAAATGCAGTAGTAAACATTTCAGCTCAGAAATATTGCTAAAGTCAAGCCATTCCTCTCGTTTCATGACCTGGAGAACATTATGCATGCCTTCATCTCATCCTAATGCTGCTGCTAGGGTTCTAATTGGCACCAGGAAGAGGGACCACATTTCTCTTCAGTGGGTCCCAGTTCGCTATAGAATTTATTTTAAGGTTTTGTTGTTTGTTTTTAAAGCATTAAATGGGCCCTTCTTACACTGCAGATATTTGCCCCCATTCCACCTCTAGGACAATTTTCCCAAACACCATTGTCTGTATCATTTCATGGTATGTTTTGTTGTTTGCTCAAGGAAGTGCCTTTTTAGCAACCCCCAACCTTCCCCTCAACAATCTGTGAATTGTAGTTGTCAGTGTTGTTCAATGATTATGGTAAATAATTAGTCAATTAATAACTGACTTTGTGCAATAGTTTGTTGTCACACACACATGCACACACTACATGTAACAGTCTGGGCTGATGATCATATTCAACTATTTATTCATGTGTTCTTACCTGGTATGAAGACCATCCATGGTAAATAACAACAAAGAGCGCATCAAGTTACTGTGACATCTGATAACCATCAGTTCCTCATGCTTGGAAAGCCTAGCATAACAAAATCAACTAAGTCTAATAATGCTCATATTCATGTGTTCAAAATTGGTATGATATTGCCAATATTTCCCATCTCTGGTGGGAAATGCTTAGAAAAATCCATCATGCTTAGCTATAGTTACAGGCACTGGAATCACATTTATTTTGACTGCAAGACATATGAAGGACTTAGTGACTTTCCCATGAGAAATTTACCATTTACTGCAGGTTTGGTGGGTCTCAAGCAAACACTTCTGCTAGCTTTAACCATGGATGAGATTTGGGAATCCATGTTTGAGAGCATCCCTTATTCCTTATTTCCGAGCTGCCAAATGGCATGGCTTTAAACAAATGTGAATACAAATTAGTGTTGTAGTACACTTGAAGCTAGTGAAAACTATGTCTAAGTTAGTGTTTTTAGTAATTTATGTTGTTCTTCCTTTTGTGTCATTCAGGAAATCTCCATAGAAGCTCATCTGGGTTTCTTAACCTCTCCTGCACACCTTTTTTGGACATTCTTTGACATATTTTAGTATGTGCATGTGCAAAGAAAATAACTAAATAATAGGAGTGCATTGAAATCAGAATATCTAATTTGTGAATGCACAAATACTGGATTTGAAAGAATAAATCTGTCAATGATCATTGGAATTCCAAAAGCCAGTGTGATGACTAACATTATGCTAGTCTGGAATGAGTGGCAAAAGCCTCAAATTGAACATTCTCATCTGTCTCTCTGCCTTCAAGGACTCACTTATCATTTACACACACACATGCAATTCTTTCTCGGAAAAATGATAACACCATCTTCTCAAGTGGTGCTGTATATTTTTGCCACGTTTGAATTGCATTCAGCGGCGCCTTTGTTCTTGCTGATGCTATTTGTTGTGCTGTTTTGCTGTCTCTGTGTCCTTTTGAGAAAATGAGTCTTTTTGAGCAATGCCGAGATCACACTTAGATCAAAACATTGTGGCTATATGGCTAGCTGTCGCCGGAAGCAGCTAATTACAAGAGAGGTATCTAATGGCCCATTATACGCACAATCACATTGCCATTACACATTCCAGCCCATTTCAACCAAACCACTGTTAGTGTGCATCAGCCCAGGGAAAGTCGTAGTTTTGGTCTAGAAACTGGTATGGTCACTATGGCACCTAGTCCCCAGGAGTTGGTCTGGGCAGAATTTCCTTTTACTTGGTGTTCAGGCCATTCACTCATGGAGAAAGCACAAAGCTGCAGCATTGAGTTTTATCTTCCTGATGCATGTGTTGATTTCCTAACTTCCTCAACATGACTCAACATCTTGAGTCTGGTCTTGAGACTTTTCTGACATCTAAGGACTTGGTTTTGACTCAGACTTTTCTTGGTTTCGGCCACGATTAGATATTGACGCAACTTTTCCCAACTCAATTCTCAAAGATACTTTTTTTTCCACCTAAGCAACCTTTGTTTATTTCTGCTTACCAACAATTTAAGGGATTACACTTGTGTTTAGTATGTAGTATGTAATGGTCCTCAAACTTCTATGCATGGATTAGTCAAAATCCTATACATCCTATATATCAGTGGTTCTCAATCCAGTCCTCAAGGACCTCCTGTCCTGGAGGTATTAGCTCCAGCCTTACTCAGGCACACCTGAACCAATTAAAGCAGGGTTATTCAACTAGATTAGGAAGGGGGCCACAATTGTAAAATGACTTGAAGTCGAGGGCCACAAGACTGACAATGAAAATGAACAAATATGCCATTGTTATTGTTATTGTACAACCAATATATTATTATTGTAGTGGTAGTAGTAAAATGTAACTCGATTTTCACCGTCAATTTTCCACCATTTCTCTCCTCTCATTTTGGATCAGAAACGTTAGACTAATATAGATACGACGAGTTGAGATGGTTGACAGACTTGAGGATGTTGCGATAATTACACGCTGATCAGTCCAATGAAACACTGTCTTTTAAGAACTATTGAAGGAGAAATAATTTGGACTCATTTAATTCTGATAACATAATACCGAACATATATTTACATTTATTTTAATTATTATTATTTATTATTATTATTATTTTTATTTTATTTTTTTAAATATATTTTTTTATATTGAAATATGGAATGTATTCCGGGGGCCACGGGAAAGCTCCAGTCGCCAGTTGAATATCCCTGAATTAAAGTATCATGAAAACCTGAAGCCTCTAATTGGTTCCGATGTGCTGGTAACTGGTTGGATGTTGAAGGGTCCAGTACAGTTGACCTGCAGATAGACTTACTCTCTCTGTTGATCCTTGAACTCCTCAATCATTACTTTTACATTTTGAAACACATGTACATTGTTTATTGCCTATTTTGGTAATGGTCTTGGAATAAGACTCAATTTGCTCTTGTTTTGGTCATGACTTAGTCAAGTCCAAGTCAATTCCAAGACCAGGTCCAAAGGGGGTCGAGACCAAGTCTTGACTGCAGCCCTTACAGGCATTAATATTTCTTCTGATTGCTAAGATGATCAACATGCAGATGGAAAGACTTCATGGAAACGGTGGTGGTTACATTCAAGGCTCAGCGGGAAAAAGCTGGACCTCTTAAAAAAGAGAAAAATGTGAAAGCCTGTAGGTTTCATCAGTTTGACGCTCCAAAAATCAGCCTGAAATTTCAAACAGCTTTTCTCAGAACGAGTAGACAAACACAGTACCATCAAATAGCATCTACTAGGGAGGACTGATTGATGGTGGAAAGGTTGAAAATGGTGCCATGCCCATTCAAAAAAAAATAAAAGTGTGTTCAACTTTCATTGCAAAATTAATGTAAGGTTAACATGAGGACACACAGTATGTAGGTTTGTTTTATCCCACTAATGTAATGGAAGCCGCAGAGCAAACATTTGACTTTGGGACTGCCCTGTATACAGTGGAAATATGCTTTTGTATGTGTGTACCATAGGTCCAAGCCCATATGTCTGTGTGCATAGTTTATGTGCATACATTTGTAGGTGTGTGTGCACATAGTGTATGTCTTAACCAGTAATATTGTGACTATCCAGCAAATGATGAGTAAAGAATGGCAAATTTGTGCGCCGGACCTGGCCGAAGTGTGGACTGGTGTGGGAAATGTGGTGTCCAGAACTTTCCCATTGTAGTTTGGTTACGTTGTTTTGCCGATAATGGTCCCCATCGCACCATGGTCCAGTGTCTACTACTCGGAGTCTGGTTTCCTCGTTGTTCGGAATGCAAGTCGACAGGCAGGTAGGCCATCCAATCATTTCATTCCAGCCAAATGGGCCATCTAATCATTTAATTTGAGCTGAAGGTCAAGTTGACAGGCACGTCCAATCATTTCATTCGGACCGCATGAAATGATTGGACTGACTTATTACAGTATTACGGCTTCTACAGAGACCGTATTTTTTCCATTTTTCTTTCAGAGGACTTGATTTATTGATTTCTGTCGGGATATAAATACAATTTCAACTAATATAACCGATAATGCTGCTCAAAATATCGTACATACTACCTTTAAATCAAATGAAAAAAGACAAGTCTGCTAATCCAAATTAAATTGTTTCTGTATTTGCCTTGAAATCAATTATCTCCCCACTATTCACTCAGTTTATGAAAAACAATGTCATCTACATGCACAAATAAGTATTTGTTGCATCTTTTCAGACATATCTCAACACATTCTAAAGGGCAAGGAGATAAGGAGATGAGAGGAGAGCATCCCTTAATCTCTAGTGAAAAGGGCAAAGGCATCGGCACTGGAATGCGTTTTGAAGTGGGGGGACATCCAGCTTTGGATGATGTAATAGGCTAGTGATTTTTTTCCACGTCAACTTCCTTTCAATCTCAGCCTAGCCTACCGTTTTTGTACATCTAAAATATGGTAAGAAATGCATTCCCTCTTC
>CABFOP010106396.1:7081-22008 GCA_900683385.1 Anoplogaster cornuta | reverse complement strand
TCAACATACTAATAAGATAATATGGGAACTGGCAGAGGAGGACAGCTGCTGGAAAAGACTAAGGCTTTACTGTTTGCTGTACATGCCATTAGATAAGCTAAACTCCTATGTGTGAGTGAGAGAGAGAGAGAGAGAGAGAGAGAGAGAGAGAGAGAGAGAGAGAGAGTGTAATCAGCAGACTGATTACCATATGCTAAGGAATGGCCACTATTTAAGGAAGGAGTTAATGTAACAATTATAATTTAAAATCTAAAATGATCAGGTTTGCCTGTCCAGCCCATTGGTTCTGATTTGGTGATCTCTGGCTGGGTGAACTAGGGCTTCTGGGTTAGTGCCAGCCATTGTACTAGTGAGTGGTGGGAATGTACTAACTCAGTCTTCATCCCCTTCATTCTGCGGTCTGTCCTGTGGTTTCAATTATATGCATCGACCTCACAAAAATCCCATGGCCAGCATAGGGTCACTCAGAGAACCAATGACATCACAGCAAACAAAACCAGTCACAGGACAGGAGTGAATTCAACAGTTGCAATGTACAGCCAAAAATAAGAGCCAAATTTACATTAAAAGTTCTGGTAACACTTTACAATACGGTACGCACTTTTTGTGTAGTTACTATAGTAGTTACTAGCAACTTCCTCAGTAGGTCCTCATTAGTTCCTCAGGAATTCCTCATTAGTTCCTCAGTAGTTCCTCATCGCATTTTCATAATATTTTCTTTAGGTTTATATCAATAATGTATATTTGCATTATATTAATTCATGCTGCATTAATGTGCATATTAATACACATTGATTCACATCACATGAGTTCTTGTGCCATTAGACGACATTTCAGGAGTCAGCAGGACAATCTCAGTTATATCATTAAGTGTGTGATACCCCAACCTTGCCTAATCGTGTTTTCAAAATCAGTTAGGATTTTAAGTCTTCTAGTGTGTCCCCAGTCTTAGAGGCTTCATTCATGCAGGCCCTGATAGAAAAATCCAGTAGTTTAACATACCAAAGACTGGGAGCTCTGCCTGGAGGAGGGCACCAAGGAACGGACATTAGTGGGGGTCTCCTTCTCAATGGTGTGCCGCCTCTGTGGAAACTGACGCTTGTCTGGTTGGGGAGTGGAGGAGACAGGCAGGAATTTTGGGGGAACTAGAGTGATAAGACAAAAAAAGGTATGAATGACATGGAAAGACCACCAAATAGTGGACATTGTGTTTGGCACCTAATGTTTTCTGTCAACGACTCAGTTTGGAACAGTTAAAAAGTATGATATAATACAATCCATTCAAGGTGAGCTCTTACCCTTCTTCCCCATGACAGACTCGGGAGACGTGTCCTCCAGCACAGATGTGGACATACTGGAGCTGCTTTGTGTGGTCTCATCCTTTTAACCAGAAGATTATAGAAGCATTGAAACTCAGATGGCAGAACAAATAAAAATTTCCCAAAGGCACCTTAACATGATGGTTGTCTTTTTTTCTACGATGCTTTTGGAAAGCCAGTCCAGGTTTATCTCCAGGTCAGATAAGCCAGTTGAAGCCTCCTCACTGGCTACACTCACATGCATGAATAATTCTGTTCTTTTGGGTCAACACATTTAAAACAGCATAACTGTTATAGTAACCTGGTTAAGATAATACCCCAATTATGAGAAACTCAAGTAGCATTCCTAGTAAGGCACACTCCAAAACTAGCTACTAACAACCCAAACTAACAGGTTTGGGTAAACAGCTTAACCTGAATAAGAGCTTAAGCGAAGTATGGCCAATAGCCAGGTTACTCCATGCATGTAAATGTAGCAATTGTGCAAACCCCTTAGGCTTTCTCTCTCAATGGTGAAATGGACTTCAGATAAAGGGTTATTTATTGAGCACAACCAATTCCCATGTGGTCAAAACCTTACGTCAGATTCGGAGCTGTCGAGCTCGGCCAGCGTGGGCGCCCTGAGCAGCCTTTTCCTCTGGCTGAGCGGCTGCATTACGCCCGCCCCGTTATTTGGCATCATGGTGCCATTGGCTAAGGACTGCGTGCTGACAGCCAACTTCCTGGGGCCATCAGGTGTGTTCATGCCTGTGGCCGGAGGATGGAACAGTCAGTCAATCACAAGGAGAAGACAATAGGCTTTACATAGACACTACAACAATGCTATATTACAAGTCAACCATAAATCCCCTATCTGGACAGCTGGCCATCATGCTTCCTGTGTAAACTGTGAGCGTCTTTGTATGATGACTATACAGAACCACAGAGACAATACCCACAAACCACATGTTGAACAAGATAAGAACAAACCATATGCTTATCAGCTGGTCTGAGTGAGTCATTTCCTTGTGAATTGAACATGAATTGGTTTGATTTGAAACCACATTTGCGTCACATATTTGGTGACTCATCAGACTTTCATATCATGAAATAAATTCAAATGATCACACGCTGGGTTCACTCAGTGAATGAATCAAAATACACACACACCCCTTCCAACACAAAATACGACAAAACAACACTTCATGTGTACTTTACCTGAGCTGCGGAACAAGTCCTGTGGGGTACTGACGCTTTTCCCTGCGCCTGCAGAGGAATCGAGGGAATAAAGCCTTCAATAGGACCCTACACACATTAACATTTTCCTTCCCAACAGCAGTCTAGTGCTACAGTGAGGGTCACAACAATAATAAAACACCTTTAGTCAGTTGCAGCAGGTGTGAATTGAGGGGATGCTGTGTGATTCTGGGTTACATTCACACACACACAAATACTTCAGGCATAGCTGAAAAGCACAGCAAACGCTTAGGGAAAGATGAGTCAGTCAGATGCCATGGAAGCGGAGGAGACGATGACTGAGGTCACAGTGCAAAAGGTCATTTTCATACATCCACCCACATCATGGCAGTCCTGTGAACTGCAGCCCTACATTCAGAGGCAACGTTATAGTATGGAATTCAGCTATTACGTGAGGGAGCCTGTGTTATACAATTTGCCATATGCCACAGTGACAACGGATTAGGATGACAAGCAGACCAGACTGGCTGCAGAGGCAGAGTGATGATCTGTAATCTCACCCTACTGGCTTCAGATCAGTGGCTATCTCTCACCACGTAGACAACAGATAACCTTGATGAATAGCTACTGGAACTAGGACACTTCAAATGCTGTTCAACTTTGAGCATTCATAAAAGGACTTTATATAGTTTCTGCTCTTCTGAAGCACTACATTTCTACCTCTAAGCTTGCACTGAAATTACCTCAGTTAGGCCACTAAACTGAGTGAACATCAACATGACAATTTCAGGCAGATTCAGTAGGTGACAGACAACAGCCAGTGTGTGACAGTGTTGCTACAGTAGCATGTCTCAAATACACTTTCCACAACACAAGCATGAAATGAGGGAGAAGGGTGTGTTTAACTTAAATAGGAGCTGAAGCAAAAACCAAAAATAGTCAGTAGGAAAACGCGTAACAATACACAAACAATGGGTAAAGCAGAAATAACTTTACCTGATGAGTCAAAACTGTAAGACATGCTAAGCGGCCGCATAACTGAAAGATATACCCATGTTAAAAAAAAGGAGACAGAAGGGAGAAAGGGAGAAAAAGAAAAAAGAAATCCCTGAGAGGTAAAATGGATGTTGAAGTCAAGGAACCACTGAGGAACCACTATGCAGTGGTCCTCAAATCCGGTCCTCGGGGCCCAGAGCACTGCTGGTTTTCTATCCAGGGAGCTAACTGCATTCACCGGTCATCACAGGTCTAAATCAATCCCTGATTAGATAGCTAGAATGAAAAATACCTGGCAGAGTAGAAAGCCAGCAGTACTCTGAACTCTGTGAGGACCACTGCTATACAGCATCCTTCACAAATGTCCAGAATGATATGCTCTTGATAACTTTGTCAGTCTTATCAGCAAAATGCTCTACCATATGAACTTTCTTTTTATAGAAAACCTCAATCGTTTGCTGTATGTAACATTATATAACAATTGGTCCATGTTACCCTCCTAATTCCCCTAACAAAGATGCAGTGTGTATTATGTATAGCGGCATTGTACAGTATAGACTTACATAACTATTTGTTGTTACCATTATCCTATTAAAGCCTTAAAATGTTTTGAAATATAAACAGATTGGGAACATTAGCCAATCATGGCCACCACATACCGAACAAAATATTTAACTCCCACATACGTTTTTTTTTAAACAAAAGAAACAACTCAGAAAAAAAGTATGTTATAAAAGGAAACAAGTTAGAATATGTCAAATCAGTTACCCAAAAGCAACATCAGTCCAAAAGTGGACCTTTCTCAGCAGCCACAACAGTCTAGCAAACAAGTGAAAGCTCAATGCCAACACCATCAGCAGCCATGCAGAAGGTAAATAGCCACACTGGGCCAGATTAGAAACATTCAAGGGCTGTCCTGGGTTGACCCACACATCATTTTGATTAAAAACAAAAAAGACAATGTGTATCATTTGTGTGTAGTGAGGTGCGCAGGTATTTTGGTTCTATGTCTGTCTGTATGCAGACATACAACCAAAATGTGTGTGTGGGTGTCATGGTCTCACCCAGGCGGTTTCTGCGGATCATGTCCGGTGAGACGGGCCTGAGCTTCCTCTCAGCCTTGATGTCCTCCAGCAGTCGCTCGTGGAGACTCCGGGGCCGCGCGGGGTGGGGTTTCAGCTTACGGGCCGAGACCTGCCGTGATATAACCACACATGAGCGACAACCCGACCAAGGAGACCGTGCCGTGCTGAGGCTTCCCTCAGACCTCTCCACCATGAGTCGGGGATTTGTGAATGAAATGAAGTCAACTAACGACGCTACTAGTGAAGTCCATCACCGTGCTAGCATTATCAGGTCATGGTGATGAGTGGCATGCATGCATCATTAAGTCTCACATTACTCATCTGGCCTGGAACATGACACATGCATCAGCTTGGATAATGTGTAGTATAGATAATAAAAAGACTGCTTTCAATGATAGAAACATTTTAAGATGGAAGGCTTCACTTGTTCCTGGTGAAGAACAGTTTAGCAGCAGTATGTTTACTACTCACAGGGTTGAGAGGGGGTCGTGACCTGATGAATTCAAGAATGACCTCATGGGCACTCTTCTTTAACCGAGGAGGGATGTCTCCCTTCACCTGCATTGACAATGGGAAAGAAAGCAATTTGTTTGAGTTCTTGTCATGCCGGCTAATGATCTCTAATAACCTACCTAGGATCTGAGAGGTCCAGAGAAACAACAACGAGCAACTACCATGAAAGGAACCCTGGACTCTGAATTTAGGTTTTAAATGTCTGTAGAGAGCATAAAAGTACATGCAGAAACATCTCATGTGGGACACATCTGGGACTTAATCTTAATTGTTGTATTTTAATCAAAAGGCAACTTCTGGCGTCATCACAGCTGCAAACCTTTTTTCCAGTCAACAGTGTTTTATTTGTCATTTATCAGACTTAAACTGCCACGCAAACACATTTCCAACACTGTAAAACACATGCTACGCAAAAAAACATCTCATGGATATTGTGCATATTATGGCCTTGACTCCTCCCAAACACAGAGGGAATAGCTAAATAGAAATAGATGTCTTGGGCCTGTGCAGGTTAGTCAAATCCTCACCATGACTTTTCGCAGCTTGTAGCGTTTGGAGCGGATGTCGTCCATCAGCATCTCGTAGGGCGTGAGCTGGTATTCGATGGGCAGCGGATTATATTGGCGCTCCTGAACCTTCTTCAGCTTGACGCCATTACGTAGGTCTCGCATCACCTGCACCCAGAAGCATGCCTGGGAGAAAAATATAAATATAATTGCTGTGGTCACGATTAGAAAACATACTGAGTGATGCAATTACCAATGAATGGCCATATACTCAGACAGCACCATGTAGTGGTGTTCTGTGTATTAAATGAGACACTACTTACCCAATCTGAGTTCTGCAGCTCGTTGAGATCTTTGGCCGGTTCCCCCTGAGGCTCACCTTCTATTTTACGGAGGTTCTATTCATCCAGAGAATCGTCAGGAGAAAGGAATGAAGTATAGTCAGAGAAAGGGAAAGGGAAAAATGAGAAGTTAATAACAATGACTTTGCTGTGAATGCAATGGAAGCTCTTAATGGCAAATGGCCCATATTGTCATTGTGGGTTTAGTAATCAATGGTTTTTGTTTCACATGAGAGCATGCCTGATATCCGCCTCATCCCACATCGATAGCATAAAGGGCAAAAATCAATAGCCAACTAATGACTGCTTTTAATGTCTGTCTCTCTGCCAAGTCCTTTCTCACTTGTACCTTTAGCTATGGAAAGGTTTGGTGACTAGTTCAAGTGTCAAACTGGGTGAGGGGCCAAGAGGCAAATGTTTAGGACAGCCCTCCTTGTTAACATTACCTACATGTGTATCCTTGATCATTATAACTATCGTTATAACTATCACCTTTGTAAGTTGCTTTGGATAAAAGCATCTGCTAAATGACTAATGTAATGTAAATGTAATAATAATCTAAGTTAGTTGCATTGTGGAGATCTTGACTTCTGTGAACAGGTATGCACTCCAATAGGAGGACTGTCATTGTAATTTCACACCAGAGAAAGACGAGGCAGCTGCCCATCAGTAGTCTCACCACAGCAATACAGCAGTATTTGTATTGTCACATATTGTACTCCACTTTATACATCAAACATCAAACATCTAAGATGGTCCTGTCTGTCTCCTGTCCTGGTTAATCAAGAGTTGTTAGGCCAGATGAATTAAACCATCTACGGTATCTGTCCATGAAGAAATCCTGAAGGATCAGCTTTTATTTTAACTATTCCCTCCTGATTCATCCTTAATATCCATAGTGTTGTTGCATCTCCTCCATTCTTTCCTTTTAACTCTGTCAATCTGACTTTCCTCATCTCCCAATGCACCACACATGCCCCATATCCTCCATGCACCTTTCTTTCTTACACATTTGTTGCTTGCAACATTTCACACAGCTCATATCTAAATGCAGGATTCGGTTTACTTATACAATGGCTGTGAAGAAAGGGAAATACAATAGGGCAAGACAGAAAAACAGACCGCAAGAGACAGAAAGAAAGAGTCGGTTCCAGGTGTCCTCATTTGTGTGTATGTATGGTATATGGTTATGTATTAGCAATTATCCTGTGACATACAGTGACGCAGTGAGTGCAAAGCAGCCCCTATAGTCCTGGTTCCCATTGTAAGCTTCTTACACTGGTGTAATAAGACTACACTGGCTTTTGTAATCGTATATTACATAAGATAGTATGCAGGAAACATGCTGCTAGGACAGTCCTAGTCAGGGCCTATTGTACTTGTGTGTACATACAGATGCCCTGTTTGACAAACTATACCATGTGGCCTTAACACTGGTAAATGAATTACATCAGTTGGGGTGAAAAAAAACACCATTAGTAGTACTCTGAATTGTACAAGCAATTGACTTTGATGGCCTATTTTGAAAGCTTGAGTAATCCAATTCTTTTAAAAAATGCAGGGCAAATATTTTCCCCAACAGTTCCACAAGCTACTTTTAAGTGACATATTTAATAAAGCTAATGCCAACTATCATTGTTGTCAGGTACAAAGCCACAATGTGACTTTCTAACATCCCACCCACAAACTATAGAGGTGAATTAGAAATGCATTCAGACACACTAAACCAAAACATTCACATGGTTTTCAGATTGATTTGTTGTGCCATTATTAGAACTTGTTTTCTGTCATACTGGACAATAAGCAGAAACTCCTGAGTAGGTCTGATGTTTAATCCTTTCTAACAGGAACAAAGGGCATACAGTAGCTCTAATGTCAAGGACATACTTTCCTAGAAGCATCTTAACATATAATCTTTTTTACATTGACTCACAATGACTAAAGATAATCTTTGCACCAAAATATGTAAAAAAAACAAAAAAACAAAAAAAGGTGTCACTATAGCATAGTGTGGGTTGACTTTATATCTTGCTGCAATGATAAAACCTACCATTGTACAGAGCTGGAAAAGTCCACAAACACCCAAATGTACAGACTGGATCAAGATTATGACTGAGACAGCTTCTCTTGAATATTCGATGGACGAAATGATCAGAAAGAGATATTTAGGGAGTTCTGGGATAACTTTCTAACAGAGACGACTATCTCAACCTGATTATATGTATGCCGTGAGATGGTGAGTGCTGTCTTTATTGGCAGTTTTTTCCCCCCTCTGCTTTCATGCATTTTTCCAGGTAGTTAATTGTATTCTGCTGGTGTCCCAGGTGTAAATCAGTCCCTGATTAGAGAACCAGTGGTTTACAGTCGCTGATTCACTTCAATAATTCAACTGTTTCAGGTGAGCAAGCAGATGGCACTGCAGGCGCTTCCTTTTGATGTGACTTGTCCCCATCCAGATGTCTCAAGAGCAGGCCTAGTTGCACAAGTTTCTCACCTCCTTAGCTCTCTTGATCTTCTCCAGGAAGGTGCGCAGCTCCCTCGTCTCAGCGTAGAGGGCGCGACATACAGCCTGGTAATGGTTGGGGGCATCTGACGGGCTGGGCAGGTGGGAAGAACACAGCTGTGGCAGGGAAAAGAGAAGGACAGGGTTATATACTGGTTCTTATGCAATATCATTCATTATACATGGACAATATAGATTCGTATCTTGCATAACTACTACAAACGTGTGCAGAACCCCATATTCTTCAAGCTTCTAAGAATTATAAATGAGTACTGCTCACAGGTCAAATAAGGTCAAACTGGTAGTTTTCATTCTAGCTGTCTAATGAGGGATTGATTTAGACCTGGGATGACCGGTGAATGCAGTTAACTACCTGGTAGGATAGAGAACTAGCAGCTGATTTGTGACCCAACTACAAAGCCTCAACAGGTAGAAGGAAGAAGGTAGTTTTCTGACTATTCAGGGATGCATTCAAAGCAAAACCCAACCATGCGCTAACATGAAACTGGTCCTTTCAACAGCATGAACCTGACCATCCAGTGGAAGCACTAACTAGCATCACCCATGCACCATTTAAAGCTCATACCCTCATGGTATTCTGTTGTGATGACAGTAACAATAAAAGGTAGCTTGGCAGAATAAAGGCAGAGCTGTCAAATTATCTCCAGCAACACAACAAAGGAACTGGCCAAATGACATTTTTCATTTCCTCCTGCTGGGCTTGGCTTGCCTCAAGAATGCCTGACTCTGGTACAATGCATACTCAAGGGAAATTCACAGATAAAATGACACCGGAGCAGTAAGAGTGCTTACTAACATGTTTAAAATACCTTACTAAGGGTGGTTTCCACAGTTCTTGCTTAATACATAGATCTTTATCAGGCATGAACCGAGCATTCAAGTAGGTTATTCAGAAAACTAAAGGTGAGGAAAAACGGTAGGTTAAGTGCACCATTACAAACAAACTACAAACAATAATATCAAGAGGCTCTACACATGGAGCATCGCTGTTAAATGTGTGGGAACTGCAAACCACAACCACAGATTGACAGTTTCAATGAGGATGTCAGCTCGTCTATCCACAGCTCAGTTCACAACGCAATGAGCCTTACAATGAGTATTACAGTCAATTAAATGTATCTGAAATACATATTTAATTACTTTTGAGCATTTTTTAAATTGTATTTGATTAGAGTTAAAAAAAGAAAAAGAAAAAGGAATTTGTATCAAGATACTTTTTGTTTTAAATTTCAAAATACTTAAATTACTTTTTTTTTATTAAGTATTTGTAACAAGATACATTTTGATGTATTTTTGCTCATATCTGGATAATATTAACTTTAACTCCCGGAGAGGAAATCTCTATTCCTGTTTGTGTGGGATGCTTGCAATAGCAAGTTTGTCATCTTCAGTCATCCTCAGTTCTCACAGAATCCTCATCGACCCAATCTACCTCAGCCTGACGGAACAGCAGAGTACATTGGAAGGACGGAGGTCCGTGAGAACTGTGCATTAATCTAATCTGGCCATGTTGTACCCACATATTGTAATACACACTCAAGAGAATGATTGTTTGAGGAATTTGCGGCCGAACAACCAGACTAGACACACAGAGGCAGCAAACAGCCCTAGCACTTGTGTTATACACCGGGTTCATTATATGGAAGGATCAGACCATAAAGTTTCTAAGCCTATTCCCCAAATACCAGTGCGTTTACACAGCTATAATTACCAGTCTCCCATTTCAGAAGCTACTGGAGCAATTTTGAGTGTGGACTGTGGAGGCCCCTACCAAGGGAATTTGTGCAGAGCTGTAGTAATGACTTTGACTGTCTGTTAAAACAGACTCAATGTTCCCAGGGAGACCGTCCGACAAGCTAAGCTTTAATTTCCTAATTCCTACCCAAGACACAGGCTGGGACTTTTCTCATAGCTCGCCATTGGTCTGATCCAAAGAAGTTGCATGTCCATGTCAGCAGTGAAAATATAGAACACAGAAGTAAAATGAAAATGCACTAAAATCATTGGAACATGTATTTCATTATGTACAGCCCAGTTTGCCAGTTTTGTTCCATGCATTTTGTCATTTGTACTGACCAAACCAAGATGGTTTAATTATGGATTACAGTCAGTTGAGAATGGTGTTCATCTCTGTCAGTTTCCAAGGGTGAAAAATTAATTTTAAAATGCATGTATTGAAATCCACTGCTGACAAACCTTTTTGAATGCCCACCTCTACCAACATACCGTAATGATGTCTCGATAGCTGCGAATGCTGATAACTGCGCTGGTGGTGTTGGCAGGGGCAGGGCCCTCATCTCCCTCACCCTCATCCTCTTCCTCAGTGGCCTCGTAGCCCTCGTCAGGACAGGGGTCGCTGTCCGCCTCTGCAGTGTTGGTCATCATATCAATCAAGAGCTCCAACGGCGGGCTCAGTTCACGCTCTTCATTGTCCTTAAGGCCATAGTCCAGAGCCTTGTAGATCATGATGCCCAATGAATCAATTACCTACAGAAGGGGAAATGGTAAAATGGGATGCATTCACATTATCATCCAATACACAATAAGCTGGTTTTAGAGACCTGGATTCAGCCTGGTCCTAGACAAAATAATTCCTTTCAATGGAGTTTTCCAAAGAAAAAAAGGAATAGGTTTCGTTTATGTCCATTCTGGCCCCTAGTTTGTAGTCAAGTCAAATTTATTCGTATAGCCCTTAATCACAGTTACAGTCTCAAAGTGCTTCATCAGCCCACATTTTAACACAATAAATCAAAAACACCACCCCAACCCTAGACTGTCAATGAAGAAAAAACATTAGGAAAAAATATAGAAACCTTGGGAAGAGACAGAGGGATCCCCTTCCAGGACGGTGTTCAATGGGTACAGATAGTGGGCAATCAAAGATTAAAGATTAAATACTGCTAACAAATTGTACATAAAAAATAGAACAAAATGTAAATGCAATGGTGTCAAACATCATGTCCTGAATACAATTATCAATTACCAACACCCACCATCCCACATACATTTTAGCAGTTACGTCCCCGTCTTAGTTGTGGATGTACGGATTGTTTGTCCAACCAACACTTACACTAACATACTTTCTAAAACGAGCAGTGCTGAAAGTTACTATATTCGGTTATGATCAAGGAGTTGACAAGCAGACAGATGGTTGAATATTTCACGATGCCTCCAGGTAAAGTTAGGTAAACTGTGTTTACAATAATGTTGGATCTTCTAGTTTGGTATGGAGTCTGCCTTTCTAGTCACTGAATGTGACACCACCTGAGGTGTTCTGTTGCACATAGCATTATATTTTATGTTATGTTAAATGTGGTATAAACTTAGAACGAGGGCTGTACCCGAATCATAATGTCTAATCGGATTCGTCTGTTCAATACGACGATTCGTTCCTTTTGTCATATAGACAATCTGGCAATGAGTTTCAGTTGTGATTTTGACCACATTAACAGTCAAATGTAACAGTCATGGGAACATATTTTTGAGCATTTAAAAATCAATAAAAGACTGCATATGATGCAAGATTTGAATTGCGGCCTATTTGAATTGCCGACATAATGTCGGGCTACCATATGGATTTGTCGGAATAATGAGACAGGCAGCACAAATGTATTTGTTTAAATCAAGCTCTTATAGCCTAATTTTTTTTATTTCACTACATTAAAAACAATGCGTAAATGAATAAACAAATGAAACTGTTTAAAATAAATTCACGGTATTGTCCGCTATGAAATATGACTGACATCTCTTCAGGATAGGCCTACTTCTTTATTTCTCTTTAAACATAAAAACTAATTGTGGCAGACTGGATCCAGGAGAGAGTTGAGTCAGTGGACTGACTCTCCCTGGATTCAGTACCGGCTGCGGCCAATTAAGGCTGATTGCAGCCGGGCCCTTTTAACCTGTGTGTGCATATGAGAGTGTTTATCTCGACCACTCGTCTCCTGTGACCCCGACAGGAGACGAGTGGTCGAGAGTCGGGCTGTGGAGCGGAGTGTGGAGAGTGCAGTGGAACCAGCAGCGGCGACCTTCCCCGTTACCGGAGGATGTAGCCGTGGGAGACCTGGAAGAGCTGCCCAGTCGGGGTTGGAGCTGGTTCGCGTCCTGAAAGGCTGGCGGACTGGGCCAGCTTTGGTGCTCCCCGTCTGACCTGGAAGAGTGGCCATCAAGATCGGGCCGAGTGACTCTGTTGTGAATAAAGCGGTGTGTTGGACCACTGACTCTCGTCCCTGCCTTGTCTCTGTCAGTCGCGGCCCCGTCTGAGCCTTGCTACACTAATAAATACATCTTTGTGCACCCTGTGCATTTTTATAAGCTTCTATCCATTTTATCCTATTATTGTAATGCACACTGACCAAAAAAATAAAATGACTGCTCGACTTGAATAATCTGAGTCGACTGAGGTGTCTCCGACTGATGATTTGATTCACGAACTTAGAACTGACGTACACTGATGAGACACCAGATAAACTCCACACCAAGTAAGCCTACTGCTGTTGTCCAACCACCACCACCATTATACCGGATTCAGACCGTGACAGGTATAGGCTACAAACCCACAACTGGGATCAAACATACAATTTTACTGTTGTGCATTGGCAAAAGTTAGTCTTTGCTATTGGTTTTTATTTGGTTGTTGGTTATGTTGTTGCATATTCCTGCTTCATTTTGCTTTGAGGAAGCTTAACGCATGAATGTAAAATATTGTTGATAGTTGCTAGGCTCTGAGGAACACCGAAATCTATTGTGTTTGCGACAGCGGATTGTGATTGCGACAGCGGATTGTGTTTGCGACAGCGGCGCAAACAGTAATACCACTTGGAAAGGCTAGGGGGTGGAAAAGCTGAAAAGTTGCCTACTCCCACTTTAAATTCTCAAGCTACCATCAGGATAAGACGGGACAAAGCTGTTCTTTTACTGTGGCAGTATCTACTCTGTCTTGCCCTTTCCAAAACAACTCAATCAAACCATTGCTTTCAGATCAACAAGTGACCATTTGTTGCAACTACAAATGTGATCTCACTGGCCAGGTCAGTGTGAGTGGTTCAGAACCAAGATGAGCACTGGATCAGTCTACTGCGGTCTATTTAGTCCCTGGGCAACTGAGGACACTGACACATATGACCTGCATTACGACGAAATATAGGGGCCCAGGCTGACCATGGATACTGAACAATATACACATAAATATATGGCCAG
Organism: Anoplogaster cornuta; assembly: GCA_900683385.1. NCBI lineage: Eukaryota > Metazoa > Chordata > Actinopteri > Trachichthyiformes > Anoplogasteridae > Anoplogaster > Anoplogaster cornuta. The sequence continues at coordinate 8,349 of CABFOP010106396.1, read as the reverse complement.
CACTATACTGTATTTTGTCATCTATTGCATACCCAGCAGTCTCTTTGAATTGTCCTGCCCAAGGTTTCTTCAAAGTTTTTCTTCAAAGTTTTTCCCTTGCCTTCCCGGCCAGGTTAGGCTGCTCTCTGTTAAATCCCCTCTGTCCTTCTCAACCTGTTACTCATGTGATTTTGTTCTGATCATATTCTGTAAACATCTTAATTGTCATAATTTATTGATAACTGATTGTGTCATAAATCTGATTGTCTATCTGATAGACAATCAGATTTATGACACAATCAGGTCTAACTTGGTCAAGCTGATAGACTATCAGCTTGACCAAGTTAGACCTGTCCTTTGAGGCTTGTTTGAGGCTCATCTTGTTTGTGATAAAGGTGCTATATCAATAAACTTGACTTGAGCAAAAACACACAACATAGGCCAGGACACAACATTAGTGTTAATATTACTATAGCACAGGGCAGGTGATCTCAGGCAGAGGTCAGTTGTTATTCTGTAGTATTAAATCTTGTATGAGATTCTGGATACGACCTTTAAAAAAAAGGGGGGGGGAAGGGTATTTACCAAAACAATCTCTATCATGTTAGGCATGTTAGGCAGCGAATACTGAACACACCCCTACGTGGCCTAGCCTAAGAAGCAAAAGCAGCTATGTTCATTTGTTATACAGTAAAAGTAACAGCAGGTTTAGCTAATGCTTATTGCAGTAGCAAAAAGAACACCGCAAAGCCATTATAAAATGCCTGAGGTAAGGTAGTAAATTGTACTGTGCACTGCGACTTCAGCTGTGAGTCATTATCTTCATATACAGTCAGAAGTGGAGTGCCATTGTTGAGAAAGGGAGGTGCCCAAACAGTACAGTGAGGCAAGGTGAGTGAAGGTGGTGAGGATGGACAAGGCCACCTATGCTCGAGTTGGGTGCCCAACAATAGCAACTGCTTCTGGTGACTGGGAGGGTAGTGCACTGTAGGGAGGGGTGTTGGCAGGGCATGTTTGGGCTTATTGGCTTGAGCAAATAAGAAAAAAAACATTACGTGATTGACAAATGTTCTTTTAAATAGATGTTTGCATTTCCCTAAACAGTTTGTTTCCATGTTTGCTATTGCCCATTTTTATATTCACAGCAACATCAGCAACAGCAACCACCACCAACTCAATTCTGGACGTTCCGAACACTTCAACTATTGACACCATTTTTTCTGGTGAAAGAACTAATTTCCTGGGACTTATACCGTGGTCATTTATCAGCCATCTCTGTCTGTTGGTTG